>RQTK01000636.1:122830-150034 GCA_003991915.1 Elysia chlorotica
TCTGTCTCTCTCTCTCTCTCTCTCTCTCTCTCTCTCTCTCTCTCTCTCTCTCTCTCTCTCTCTCTCTCTCTCTCTCTCTCTCTCTCTCTCTCTCTCTACTGTTAACGCATCTTTTAGACTCCTCAGTGGAAACTCTAAACGGGTTATCCTGCCACCTTTCTATTTTTATGGACGAGTTTTTTGTGCGTTTAACAAATGAGGAGCTAATGATGCCACGATCGTATTTCTAATATCCACGGTTATTAGACCAATAGTTAGGACTGTGATACCAGAAACTCCTACTAAAATAACTTATTTCCAACAGTTAGGTTGATTTAACCCCTGTAAACATCAGCTTTCACTGCTGTCGTTAAATGAAGGGAACTGCATCCAGTTAGTTAGCTACCTTATAATAGGGTAATTATTATTCAATATCGAACGGCTTAGTCACTAATAATTAGTGACTGAATTCGTTTGATATTGAATAATAATTAACAAAAACAAAAACAAAACGACCGTCAGTGATGGATCCATGTTATTCATAATTTGTTTGGGAATTAAGGCTAATTGCATACGCGGGTTTGTATTTTGATGAAACAATACGTTGAAGCCTCTTTGGTCATATATAACGTAGAGACAACAACACCTCCGCCAATAAGGCCGACTTTTTCCAGAGTGGTACCAAACTGAAAGGGAGACCAAAACAAGGGAGACCAAAACAAGGGAGACCAAATAAGGGAGACCAAAACAAGGGAGATCAAAACAAGGGAGACCAAAATAAGGGAGATCAAAATAAGGGAGACCAAAACAAGGGAGATCAAAACAACTTTGCCAATGGTGCTCAACGGGGACCTAACACTGATAGACCACCCAGTTTGACTGAACACAACTAAGACTTAGAAAATATCACTGAACTTACCCAGAACAGGGTCGGGTGGAGACACATCATAGCACAGATCGAGAAAGCTGCAGCGGTGTCGCAGAGTCAGAACTGGGACGCGATACTGACTAAGTCAATCAGTAGGCCTAAGTCAGTGAGTGACTAGAAATGCTCGGATTATTAGACAATGACAATGACAGGCTTCCCCTGATATATTGAGAGATGAAAAAAACAATGGAATACATGGGTTTACCATCACACACATTAATTCTTAAAGATGTATCATAGTATATGATTGAATTAAAGAAATAGGACTTTTTTTGCTTTCTCGTTCTCCTAAAATATCCTCTCTCTCTATCGCTCTCCCTCGCACTCCCTATCTCTCAAACATGTAAATATTACTTTATCTACCTTATCATCTCGATCTCTCTTTTTAGTTCCTTCCTCTCTGGATCTCTCTTCCTCTATCCCTCTTTGATTATACATCCTACCGCTTAAACCAGTTCACCAATAAGTAGGGGAGGGATGGGTCAAATTATTATGCTATAATTTCCATGACGTGACTTTTTAAATTTTTTTTAGCAAAATGTTTGTACAACACAGAGTTAAATTAAAGTGTGTAAATTCATTATGGACACATGTATGAGAAATCGACCAAATAATAACTTTTATGCTTAGTAAAATTTGACTTGACCGATGTGCTTTAAGAATGTGTGGCTTAAAAAGGTAACATTTTCCAAACAAATGAGCTACACAAATTTGATAAATTATTATGAATAATATAAATAGGTATGGCTGCCACACATTGAAAATGGAAAGAAAATCCCATATAAGATACATAGAGGAATGTCGATGACTTCTATATCCAAAACTGGCGGTCAACCTACTTTTAGCCCATTAGTTTTTTTTAGTAAGGTTCGGGAACGAAGTACAAATATTTGCGGCGAAAGTACAACGTTACGGTAGTTTACCATTGGTCTTAAGAATGAAATTAAAACGTCTTAAAACCAGTTCTAAGCTTGACGCGACGTTGAAAGGGGGGGGGGAGAATTGGCGCAAGTTGTAGACCGTTGATATTCCTAATCGCAAGGTCTTCGGTTCGAAACCAATGATTTATTAAAACGATTCTTCTCCTATTGGTAAGGTAGATGTCAGTATAATCTGACCCGCTTAGAAGGGAGTTCAGATCTCCCAGCACTGTCTCTGTTTGGAAAATTATTTTACTTTTATAAGGTACCCGTTCACAATACGCAAAACAGAAAATAAACAACCGAAAACAAAATAAATGCAACGTTGTATTTAAAACCCGAGAGCTTTATAGGATCGAACAGCTTCAACAGCCAGCTTGACGTCCAACGATAGTACTTTATAGGATAAATTAAGGACGGGCCCCAACACTAGCGTCTGACAATTTGAAGTGCTGCTACACAGAGACAGAGCAGGAATACCGTGAATCCTCTGTCAGCAGGTCACCAAATACTGACACCAACCCAACCAGTAGGGGAGGAGTAGCCTGAGCGGAGCTTGAACCTCCTGCGTCGAAAGCTGATGTTCTACTTCAGAGCCACCCCCAGTCCTACTGGCACAAGTACATGCGGGGCGCCAGATAGCTCAGTCGCTAGGGCGAACAAGAGGTTCGAATCTCAGACAATGCGCACATGATTCTGTGAAAAACCTAAGTGACTGAAAGTAAATTTAAATTAAAATTTTATGTCGAGGGGTGCGTTTGTTTTTACGGCACGTCAGCACGGTGACGGCTATATTGTGTTTTTTGTTGGAGTTCTCTAGGTTTATACAGTGATTAAAATAAAACTTGATATCGAATTTAGTGAAAGATTTCGTTGAATTTGTAGAAAATTATTACGTTTATTTTCTTTGTATTTCGTATGACCGACTTTTATTGTAGAGATAGGGAGGTGAAAGGGAGGTGGAGGAAGGGGAGTAGTTACAACAACTCTCAGTACACATATTCAGAAAACACCGTCACTCTACCCAACAAAACAAAAAGGAAGAAAAATTATCCCTTCCTTCTCGTGTTTGACATGAAACGGACAAAATTACCTAATTTTCATCGAAACTTGATAAAACAGCAGACTATAATATTCATATGTCTAATATAATTAACGAAGTACTAGAGATTGTTCCCCCCCCCTTTCCTCCCTGGATTCCATTTGAAACGGATGCTCCTTAAGTTTCATCGAACTTGTATACGTATAGAAAACAAATGAGAGCCAATAATTATATCCTTTTTTCTAGACTTTGAAGGTAATATGGTACTAGATTGTACTCAAAACGGTTCATTATACTACAAAAGTATTTCAAGATAGCATTTTGCCCTTTAAATGAATCCATGATTCCATGCCGGTTAATTTGTTTTCCCCTTAAGCGTTTTCTTTCAATGGATAATTTTAGCTATAATACCGATGCTGCTGTACAGACGGTATGACAAAATACTAAGAGAACTTAATCTGAAGATATACCAACTCATACATGCATCCAGGACAGACACAGACAATATGCCGAGATCCATTTTCAGTGGTTATTCGTTCCTGGAGATAGACCGGCTGTCGTACGACGGTTAACAGCTTCCGCGTCGCACGACGGTTTCTGTGTTTTGCTATGGGGAGGCAAAACTTGATCTGTGATAATCTGTGTTGGACGACCGCCATTGTTTTCCGGCTCTCGTTCAAACTTTAAAGACACTTTTCTCCAGAATGCCTTCATAAGTATAGACCCAAGTAGTATATTTAGTCTCAGATAGTAATAAAATAAGATCACAATAAAAATGATATATGAAATCAGCGTAGTTTTTTTTAAATATTTCAAAAGTTATCTAATCGCATAACCGCTGGGCACACTTTGACCTAGATAGCTGGTCAAGCCAAAATCTAGGCTCGCGTGTATTGTGCGAAGAGCGATTTCCGCTGACCGGTGACCTTTGATCTTGGCATCACATGCTTCGGCTGGCATCTGTGTTGCTTGGGCACTTATACCAGGATCGACAACTTTGTCATATGATACTGTCGACCCACGCTTGACTTAGTTTGGTGTAGCTATGCCCTTAGGATCAAACCAAATTGGCTTTTGCAAACCATCAAAGAAAGAAAACTGAAATAATAAGAGAACATGAAAAGACATGACAGTTTGAAAAAAATATATCCTAGAAGCAAAGCTGGGTGCAAAGCGAAGACAGGGCAGATCTAAGAGAAGGTGGATGGACGACATCAGCGACTGGCTACAAAGGAGCCCAGCGACGCACGAATGATCGCTCAAGACAGATAGCTTTTTAGGCAGATTGTAAAATACGACAGACAATAGACAAGACACATGATGATGATGATGATGATGATGATGATGATGATGATGATGATGATGATGATGATGATGATGATGATGATGATGATGATGATGATGATGATGATGATGATGATGATGATGATGATGATGATGATGACATTACTATACTGCACAATATTACCGTTAATGTGCCGACACGCCGTAAAATAATATGAACTAATTAATTCATTGACATACCCATACTTTATACCCTGAACGTCATACATTTCTTTCACCGCGAGAAATCGACACCAAATATTTCGTAACACGCAGATCGTCTCACTCGTCATAAAATGGCAGTTTGTTCAGTTATAGTCATTGGCATCCACAGAAAACCACGGTACCACTGGTTCTAGGACTACTGGACTTTTAGGCCTAATGATTGACGTCATGCTACTTCGCATACCCGTTACTTCGTGTCTCATATCAATGATCATTACAGGCTACTTGTGCTGCCAAGGTTTTTTTTGCTTGTCGTGGTGTTTCGTGTGTGGGTGGGGTATATACCTTTCATCAGAGTGCAGGTATTTTCTTCCACATTTTGGAAATTACCAGAGAAAGGGTGTAATATTTAAATACGATGATATAATTATGTAAGTAATGATCAAGCATTTTACTCCACAGCTCTTAAAATCATTAAACGCTTGTATATTAAAAATTTTAGTACAAATACAGAAAGTGTTTAATTATTTTAAGAGCTGTATAACAAAAAGATTGATCTTACACAATAATTGAAAGTTTTACACATTGTGTTTCAAGAGGCGCTATTACGCTCCCCTCCTCAGAAAACTGTTTTGGGTCGTACATCGTCTCGTTCATCTTTCTTGGATTGTTTAGTAATAGACATAGCGCGAACTTTTTGGATGATGGAGGATATGGTCTTTGCTTTTCAAGAATGTGTCAAGAGATGTTATTTACGTTGTAGTCTTTTAATTTTCATACTTGCTCACTGAGGGTCGTCTGTAATCTGTTCTTCTCTAATCTAAAACTGCATTTATGTTGGTTAAATCTAGTTTTGATCGCTGCATGCAAGAAAATGTGATTGAAATAGTTCTTAGTCTAAGTCTAAGTTTAAGTCTAATAGAGGTAAAAAAAAAGGAGTTCTGATATCTTTCCGTTTTTGAAGGGGGTTGCAAGATCTTATTGCTTCGCTCAGAGCGCACACACTCTTTGTAAAGGGGGTGTTTGCTGTTACGTAAATCGAATTTAGCTTAATCACGCTAGCTTTGCATTGGGTAGTTTCTAGGGTCAATATTAGTTATTGGTCCTGCCTTCTCTATTGCATTATTTATTTTATTTTCACCCCTCCCCTTTTTTGACTGCGGCATCCCAGCGACTGATTCCATATAAAATTATACTTAGTAACACAGAAACATAAAAGCGAAAACGTATAGGGAGGTGATTGAGTTTGAAGGACCTAATTTCGCAACAACAACAAAAAAATAACAATAATACATTTTTGAATAAATTTTTTACATCGTGCCATCACATGTTTATGACAATTCAATTTGTCATCTATAAAAGATCCAAGATATATGTATTGTTGTACAATATCTTGGTGGTTCCGATTTTTTACTCTACGGCCTATCATTATTTCTTGTGTTTTAAAGCATTTAGCTGCAAGTAGTTACTTTCACACAACTTAACAGACTTTTCTACCTCTTTAAATTGGCTAATTGTGTTTGCGTTACAAGAACACCTTGAATGGCAGGATCATCAGTCTTCAAACAGTGTCTTCTTTCAGATAAAAAGTCTAACATCCATGCAATTACATAATTATTAACCTTCAAGGCATTTAGCTTGCCTACAATCATGTGAGGCTGAATGGTATTGAATGCTGACGAAAAGTCAATAAAACGTACACGCACATAATGTCTGAGTCTTTTCTAAATGATTGAGATCATTACACACAAATACTAAGGCAGAGTCTTTAACGCTACAACTGGATTTGTATGCAAACTGAAGGGGATTGGGGTAGTAACTGTTCTCTACTTCAATTTTTAGAAAGTGGGGGAGATGTACGAAAAACTGATTGCCTTGGAGCAGAACATGAACTTGCAGTTGCGCCTGGTGGCTGTCGACAAGACCAGGTTTGACGTGTCTAGTGCCCACCAGGGCCGGCTGTATCTTGTGAGCAAGGCGGCCGAGCCGTTCAACATTGCCAGAGCCAACCACTACTGCCGCCTGTCCGGGGGATACCTTGTAGAGCTGGACGACAGCCAGGAGTACCAGTTTGTCTTCGGTCTCGCGTCCGCCATCGGCGGGGCAAACACCTTCTGGACGGGTGCCAATGACATTGACAATGAAGGCACGTTCGTGTTTTACAACAACAAGAAGCCCGCCGCCGAGCTGGCTTGGTCAGGGGGACAGCCGGATAATGCTGGTGGTTTTGAAGATTGCGTGGAGATCAGGCTCGATTTCGGCGGCCTCAATGATTGGATATGTGACCAATCAGGAAAGTTTGTGTGCGAGGTTCCCATCTAAAATGCTTGGGTTGAAATCCTTCTTTGAATATATAATAAAACATTTAAAGATTCACGTGCAGTTGTTGTTGTTGTTTTGTTTGTTTGTTTTTTATAGTAAAAATCGCACAATATTTTTTCCAAAATATCAAGTGTTAGAATCTCTTTGAGATTGGGAATTGATTTGTGTACAGTAAATAACGCATCATTGAAGTTTTTTTTATTTCGAAGCATCTTTAACAAAATGTTAGACTTTCTTCTTCTATTTCTCTTTGAAAAAAAACTGTTTGTTTCATTTATATGAAAACGTATGTTTTTGTGGGATCAAATAAAAAGAATATTAAAATTATCTTTGTTGTTTCTTTTCCTTTTCCTTTGTTTGGTTGTTTGGTTGTTTGTTTGATTTTAGCTTTTTAATTTGTTTGTTTGTTTGATCGTTTGCTCATTTGTTTGTTTGTTTGTTTGTTGTCTGGTGTTACGTTGTTGTTTATTTTAGTTTATTTTATTATTTTTTCTGTTCTTAATACTGTGTTGTTGTTTCGCTATTGTTTCTGTTGTTGTTGTTGTTTTATTGTTGTTGTTGTTGTTGTTGTTTTGTTATGTTGCTGTTGTCGTTGTTGCTGTTATTATTGTTGTTTTGATGGTGGTGGTAGTGGCAGGTTGTTGCTGTTGGTTGGTGGATGGGTTTTTGGTGTTGTTGTTTGGGTCGTTGTAGTTTTCTTTTTGTTGCTGTTTTTTATATGTATTTTTTTGTTATTGTTTCTTTTGGGGGTGTTCTGGGGAAGATGGAAAGGCGTAAAGGATGCTTGGTTAATCAGCTTTGTTAATTTATCACGTGTCCTGCACAGATGTCGGTGCTATTGTTTCCTTTCTTTGCAGGAGTGAAACATAAACCATAACATGGGCCTTAAAACGCAATATAAATCTGTTTATTCCCTCAAAAATTCTTCTTAGTTGTTGGCAAGAGTGCAGTAGAAGAACTAGGCAAAAACGATTTACATTAACCTGTGTTGGAATATTGGCGTTAAATAGCATGCAGTTCGAAATTCATTACCATATACTGTTATACCAGGTCGTAAACAAATGGAACCACCAACACAAGGTTCAATATAATAATGATAGTGATACTCTAATGATACTTTAATATAAACTAGATCCGGCAATATAGACAAAAATAACAAAAACATTTTTATACAGCAATTTTTTTTTTTTAGTTTTTCGTCAGAGGTGCAGTGGTAGAACGTCAAACACAATTTGAACCAATTCTTTTAGCAAAATTATTGTTGTATCGCAGGGGGTAGGATAATATAAAGAAATTAACAAAAAATTATTTCAATAAGTGATTTATATACACTGATATAACATAAACAGTGACAAAACTAATATTAACATAAACAGTTACAAAACTAATATTAACATAAACAGTTACAAAACTAATATTAACATAAACAGTTACAAAACTAATATTAACATAAACAGTTACAAAACTAATATTAACATAAACAGTTACAAAACTAATATTAACATAAACAGTTACAAAAAACAAAGTTCACATAAACATAACAAACTGCCTTGAAGAGTATTTAATTCTATACAGAGGATCGCAAACTCAGCCTATAATCACAATACAGTTAGAGAACAGACTCTGGGTACATACTCATACTCTAACACAGCTTGTAGATGGCAATATAGATCCAAATCACTGCAACTTTTCCCGGCGTGAGTTTTTGTTAGTCCGGGTGGGCAGTTGGAGAATGCACTAAATACGCTAAATATTAGATACGACTTTAAGGATTAAGAGTGGGGCAAGTAGGTTATACACATAGCTATATATATCTATATGTAAATAGCACTATTCATAGATCTATGGCAAGGACTACTAGTAGTCCTTGATCTATGGTTATACAGGAGAAAGACACAAAATTAATGTATTATCTTAAACCATGAGTTTTCTATCGTGGATTTGTTGCTCTTGCTGCTGTTGTTGTTGCTGGTGGCGTTGTTGTTTTTGTTGTTGTTGTGGTCGTCGTCGTCGTCGTCTTCGTTGTTGTTGTTGTTGTTGTTGTTGTTGTTGTTGTTGTTGCATTTGTTGTTGTCGTCGTTGTCATTTTTGTTGTCGTTCTTGTTGTTTTGTTTTTGTTTTGTTGTCGTTGATGTTGTTGTTGTTGTTGTTGTTGTTGTTGTTGTTGTTGTTGTTGTTGTTGTTGTTGTTGTTGTTGTTGTTGCGGTTTTCAAACTTCAGTTATATTCCAAAATAAATTTCAAACTCATCGAATAGTTGAAATATAGTAATGCTATAATAGAAAATCATGAATCCAAGCCTTGGTACTAAAAACAAACGAACGAGGAAGTGAAGTACTTTTCTCTATGTTTCTAGGAAGCTCAAACCGAAATCTATGAGCAGTCTAAACATCTCACTTCTAGCAAAGCGGTCAACACAAGCATTCATTAAGCTTTAAAGTGTGTAAGAGTGTTGAGTGATTAAAAACGATGCCAAGGGAAACCAGCCAATTAGCTTAAACGTGTAAACTGCGTGCTCATTTAGAAATAGAAAATGATTCTTCTGATAGGCCCTAGATCTATTTTAGTTGTCTCGGCACTGATTTGTTATGAGTGGGAAATCCATATCTAAATCTAGCCCGAGGTCTACTCTAGATCTAGATGTGGTGTGGATGAAAAAAATTAATAGTTTATTCTTTTTATTTATTTATTTGTAAACTAAGAAAAACAGTGAACAGGAAGGTAGAAACTTATTTAATAAAGGTATCGGCCCTATCTATTATGAAAAGCTGTTGCATATTTTCGTAAAAACGTTTTGAGAATTCCAGCAGATGTGGTTAATAAGGATAAATAATTAAAAATAATATTCTGCAACCAACATTAGTAGAATCTAGATTTATATTTCTTGGATAAACTTTCAAAGATATCGTTTCAATTAGGTAAGACAGTAGTTATTGTGTCCATAAAGTGTTTGTAAAGTTTCTTCACTTAAATAATTGTTGTCTCCCTTTGTTAAAGCTCGGTATATTTGTTGCTTGTTTTCTTTTTAATTCCGTTTTGTTTTGATTTCATTATTTTGTTTCGTTTCATTCTTGTTGCAATTTTTTAATGTTTTGTTCCTTTGCGTCTCTTGTTTAGAATCATTCCTGTTCGTTTCACTCTGCCTCTGTCTTTCTGTCTGTCGGGTCTGTCTGCCTGTCTGTCTGTCTGTCTGTCTGTCTGTCTGCCTGTCTGTCTGCCTGTCTGTATCTCTCTCATTCTCTCTCTTTCTCTCTCTCTCTCTCTCTCTCTCTCTCTCTCTCTCTCTGTGGCTCCCCTTGGTTTATGTTTTTTTTTCTTTAAAATCTGCGATTCTCTATTAAAAAGAAAGTTGAAATTTTTAAAAGGAAGTAACATTCAACCAACGTTTAGAAAAAATTTTTGTTAAAAAAATAGAAAATATATTTCAAAATGCACTGCGTATTTGCAGAAGAAAATGTGAGAATATAGTTTAGAATACATTTACATTTACAAAAACAATAACTAATTTTATTGTTAACAATAAATGGTCAATTCTATCGAAAAATTGTCATAGCAACGCTTTAGTTATAGGGAAAAAATGTATGTTTGGGTGTTGTTACCAAAACTTGAAGTACAGTTGGGAGAAATTTGAAATAAAAGGTAAAGGCCGGCAAATTTCCCCTTACATGAAAACAAATGTTGGTTTTGCTGTTGTTGATGCTGTTGTTGTTGTTGTTGTTGTTGTTGTTGTTATTGTTGTTGTTGATGATGATGATGATGATGATGATGATGATGATGATGATGATGATGATGATGATGCTGTGGTTGTTGTTGGTGTTTTTTGTTGTTGTTTTTTGTAGTTTTACATGGGTGTTGAGAGTGTTGTTAAAGCAAAATTAGATAAGATAAGCCTTTATTATCCCAAAGGTAAATATTTTTCTTGGTAGTACATATACATTTATTTCAATTGAATAACATCCATACACATGTAAGGGGAAAAATAAAATAAACATTTTACATACACTCTCAGGCATACATTACTATTATTTCAATTAACATACCTCTTAAGGCATATACAAGCATACACATACCGCTACAAAGACACGTCTGATGGGTATAATTTTGTTGCAATGTGATGGTCGCTGGTACAGAGTTTTTGTATCTTTCTGTTCTGATCCTTTTTATACTAATATTTTACTCATTTTGAAGTTTCATATTCACTATGAAGAAAGTGGTTTATGTTTTTTTTTAAAGGCTTGCGTACAAAAAAGCTTTTTTTTAAAGCCCTTTTATTCTAGGCTTCTGTCGTGTTCTATATAAAACAACTAAAATCCTGCAAGTTTGGAAGAAATAAAAACCAACACGCAATCCATTATTCATTATTTCACTTTCATTTTGAAAAATTAATGTTTTCTGCTTCTTCTTTTTTTTTAATTCGTTAAATGCTAGCTCAAATAAGTGGAATCAGACCTTGAGGCTTCCTGTTGTGCTTTTCTCATTCATTTAGTCCAAGTTCATGGCTATGCCAGTTACTTAACACGTAACTTTGTAGGCTTGTTTGTACATTAGGGCTAGTAAGCACAACGTGGTTGTAGCTTACGACGCGTCGTCATAATGTGCGAGTAAGAAAGCCTGCGACTTGTCGTAAGAACCACGATATTGTACTTACGACACTATAGCCTAGATGAGTAGATCAATTGACTATAGGCATTACATGATACTATCTGGTTAAACCTTTCTAGGTACAAGATGTTGTGGCGCAAGCTCCCAAGGCTTGCAGCTCTGTGATAACACTGAGATAACTTGATGATGTAAGTGTTTCATCTGCAACAAACCTGAATTTGTCTGGTGGAGATTTGAGTTGAGCTAAGGTGATTTCGTTTAACGTCTGACGCCATCATAGCACTTTATACGCTATTATTGTGGACAGGTACCAAGATTGTCGTCTGAGAAATTTATGTGCTGCCACACTCGAGACAGGACGGGGATACCACGACTCATGTCTCAGCCGGTCTCATTATACTGACAACGACCCAACAAGTTTCAGGGGACGAATTGGGACAAATAAATCTGCCTATGTTGGAATTCAAACCGGATTCGAACCGCGAAACTCCCAATCTGGAAACCGACGCTCTACCACTGAGCCAGTTCGTGGCAAAGATCTCTCCTAGTTTGACTTTTGCTATGTCTCAATAAAGATCCCGTTCGGTGACGGGACCCAAAGCTAGACACCCGGCGCTTGGCCAAACACATTAAATGACACCGACCCACGGAATAGAATCGACTAATAGGGAAAAAAGCTTAGGCCGGAGCGGGGCTCGAAATGGTGGCAGTCCAAATGAAAGTCACGCGTTTTAGCTCATGGACCTTCACTCCTCTCCCGTTTTTTGAGTGGTCATTTCCTTATCAGATAGCTATACACTTCCCCGCAAGGTGGTCGCATCTAGTAGTTTATTTCTTCTTCTGCTAGAACATACCTCTCGGGACTCGAACTTGTGGTAGTCCAAGTGAAAGCTGCGCGTTCTAACTCATGGACCTTCACTCCTCTCCCACTTATTGATTGGTCAATATCTTATCAAGTAATTATACTTTAACCCGTCCAAGATGGTCGCTGCTATATTTTTTCCTACTTCTCCTAGGACATACCTTTCATAATTATATGCTTGTTCTCGGGCAAGCCTTAATTATTTATATCCGGATAACTTCAGAATACTCCGACGGCTAGCTCACAGATTGATGATGATGTCAGAGAAAATACGCTGGTACCTTTGTTGTGCATTGCTAAAAAATTATTAGTCTTTTGGGTTTTCAAAGTATTTTTTAAAAGACCTTTTCTCGAATCATAATTATTTGTCTAACAGTCATAATAAAAATTTCATTTAAAAAAGGGGATTTGTATTCTAGTACATAAAAGAAACCTTATCTCTCTCTTACTTTGACTCTTTCTATCTATCTCTCTCTCTCCTCTCATGCTCTGTCTCTCTCCTTCTCTCTCCCTCTCTCTAGCTGTATCTCTCTCCTTATATCTTTCTTAATTTCACTCTTTCTATCTCTCCTCTCATGCTCTGTGTCTCTGCTCTGTGTCTCTCCTTCTTTCTCTCTCTCTCTCTCTCTCTCTCTCTCTCTCTCTCTCTCTCTCTCTCTCTCTCTCTCTCTCTCTCTCTCTCTGATCAAGCACGTTCAATTATTGCTTTCCTACTACAACAACACACATAAACGCACCAGTGATCCTTAAGAAGGCCAGTCGTGTTGGGTTGTTTCTCCCGATGTCTACATTTCTAAGAATCCTGGGCTGGGAAATCATCAAAAGTGAAAGTAAGACTTACGGAATCTTAATGGTCGTTTCGAGTTCAGAGAAGTAATCATCCTCTGTTGTTGTTGTTTTTATTATTTAGCTACACAATAACTTATAGATCTTTGTAGATTTAGCAACCGAAATTTCTTTTTAAAAAAAAAGAAAGAAAAAGGGCTGGGCACTGAATGATTGCCAACATCGAGATTTTAACAGAGAATCAGGCTCATTCACAATAATTTGGAGAGTTTTCACTCTAAAAAGTGCAAGGTAATGCAATGTGTGTTTTTTTTTCAAAATACGCTCATCATTTCCCTTTTTCCTTGAAGACAGAAAGGATTTTTAAGATAGAGGAAAATATAAGTTGATGCCTGTATAGAATCGATTACCTCCCCTTGATGTGTGTCAGGATGTGTTTACTGCTCTACTGCCTTTGCCCAAGGGCCCTTTGTCAATTTCAAATTCAAATCGCCGTTTGCTGGTAGATTGCTAAGTTAGTTAGTAAGTTACTTGGTTGGTTAGTACGGTTAGTTAATTAATAAAATAGCTAGTGGGTTGGTTAGTTAGTCAGTTGATTATACATGTATAGTTTAAGTTTACTTAGGTAATCATGATCAGAAGATTAGTAGGCCTATGGTTGTTCCGTTAGTCCGGTGCACTTATCTAGTGCCCCTAGTAGATGATCCTAGCGAGTTTTCGCTTTAAGATGTTGCATTCAATCTATTTAATATTCCCTTATATAGTTATTCTACATTTAACATATATACATATAAACAACCCACATTTGTGTGATTGTGTGTGTTCTTGTTTTTTTAAGAGATTGAAAACATTTGGCAGTGGGTATTTTGGGAATCCACTCAGAAAATTGCGTAGGAGAAAACACTAATATGATATTATTATCAGGTCTTCCTTTTTTTGTCTCTGTGTTAAACTACACACTTACACAGCTGCACCATTAATGTAAGGTGGTTGTCATGACTCTGTTATAATACATACTTATACAGCTGCAACATTAATGTAAGATCGTTGCCATGACTCTGTTAAACTACACACTTACACAGTTGCAACATTAATGTAAGATCGTTGCAACATTAATGTAAGATCGTTGCTATTACTCTGTTATAATACACACTTATACAGCTGCAACATTAATGTAACCTCATTGCCATGACTCTGTTAAACTACACACTTACACAACTGCAACATTAATGTAAGATCGTTGCAACATTAATGTAAGATCGTTGCCATGACTCTGTTATAATACACACTTACACAGCTGCAACATTAATGTAAGATCGTTGCCATGACTCTGTTATAATACACACTTACACAGCTGCAACATTAATGTAAGATCGTTGCCATGACTCTGTTAAAATACACACTTACACAGCTGCAACATTAATGTAAGATCGTTGCCATGACTCTGTTATAATACACACTTACACAGCTGCAACATTAATGTAAGATCGTTGCCATGACTCTGTTAAACTACACACTTACACAGCTGCAACATTAATGTAAGATCGTTGCCATGACTCTGTTATAATACACACTTACACAGCTGCAACATTAATGTAAGATCGTTGCCATGACTCTGTTATAATACACACTTACACAGCTGCAACATTAATGTAAGATCGTTGCCATGACTCTGTTATAATACACACTTACACAGCTGCAACATTAATGTAAGATCGTTGCCATGACTCTGTTATAATACACACTTACACAGCTGCAACATTAATGTAAGGTGGTTGTCATGACTGAGCACTGAGCAAGGATGATGACACACAGTGACTCAGAGGTGTGCTATTTTGTCATGGGCATGTAAAAGTGTGTGTTCGTGTTCAGTTAATATATATTTCAAGGTGTAGTGGAAAAAAAAAACAGCTGGAAGGCGCCCATTTGTTTTTTGATTGACTTAACAAAGACAACTGTAGGCTTGTCCTGCCAACTTCAGAAGGACTTTTACTTTTTTTTTACATTAAAAACTCAAAACTACTAAAAATACATAGACCTTTCTGTTAGCCCCGTGAAGGGAGTAAAATGTTGTGTTTAGACTAATATGGGTGGCTTAACAGTGGAAAAAAACTGTCTTTTCCATTTAATATCGTGGTACACATGTATTAATTTCTTTAAATAAGACTGCTGTGGTTCAGGTATAGGATCCCCCAGGGGAACCTAGGAGACGTTAAACCCGGAGAGAGGGAGAGAATTCTCACCCTCCCTTTATAATGAACAGGTAGAAGGCTCCCAAGTCTCGTCTTGTCTCAAGATAAAAAATTATACAGAAAAGAAGGCTTACGACCAGGTGTAAGCTACCATGACGTTGTACTTACGACCGGAGAACTAGAAACTGATCTCTGTTACAAACTCCCCACGTTTTTTTTTTCGTTTTTTTACGTTTGAGAGAACGCGTAGAATTATCAGTGTGTAACTTCATTTAAAGACTGTCATGTAGAAAGCATAGTGGTATACAGTCGAGGAAGAATACAAAGAAGAAAAGTAGAGAGGAAGAATTATTGATGGTTGTTTTGTTTTCTTTCTTTTGTTTGTTGAAAGGCACCTATGCAGAAAATGCGTGTTTGAGTGCGTGTGTGTGTGTGTGTGTTCATAAGTAAGGCACCGCCTATGCTACATCCGCATTGTGAAAAGGCCTGTTAAAGAAAAAACTTCTTTTATTTATTATGGTCTGTCACAGTGTCTCTACTGCGTCTGTGTGTACTTCCTGGTGTTATTTTGAAACCACAAAGCAAGCTCCGTCTAAATTCAATTAATATAGGCTTCGCGATCAACACCACAAACCGGATTACGTAATGACTCCCTTTCGTCGTGGCTTTTACTGGCCAGTGATTGGCTCCGTAAATTTAGAATATTGTTATGATTGAATGCAGGTGCAGCTTCCCTTACCTATTGTTGTGGGCTCTGTTTATCGCACAGCCTCTGTTATCTAGGACACGGGTAGTCTACTGTTTAGGAAGGTAAAAGGACCTACCTGATAAAATAGCACTAAAAATTATTGATAAAAAAATGTATAATTATGTGTTAGTATGAGACAATCAACTGGTTCAAGTGGTAGAGTGTTACACTGTTAGTCTCCCAATCGGGAGGTCCGCGAAATCCACGATCGATCAAAATATTATTGTATTTGTCCAGTTTCGTCCCCAACTGGCTAGACCTGTGTTAAAATAATGTGATTGCCTGGGACAGGAGTCCAGGTCTCCCCACCTCATCTCGTGTGTGGCAGCGCATGAAAATGTAAGACATCAATCTTGGGGCCCGTCCACAACATAGCCTGTATAGTGTATAGTGTTGACGTTGGACGTTAAGCAACCAATCCCACCCACCTGTGTTATAATTATGGAAAGTAAAACACATTTAAAGGAATAAAGGAATACTTCTCCACAGTTTTCTTCTTCTTTTTTTTTTTGATTTAGGAAATTGTAAACTGCACCCACTAAACTCTCAAGCAAGAACGATCGCAGGGAAAAATAATTTACTATTTCTCGTATTTTATTATTCATTCCCTCTAAACGGATAGCATTTCTCTTTCCTTTTTTTATTTCATTCTTCCGCTCACTATGTCACTCAATCTCTCTCCCCCCTCTCTCTCCTCTCTCTCTTTCTCTTTCTCTCTCTCTCTCTCTCTCTCTCTCTTTCTCTCTCTCTCTCTCTTTTCCTTGTTGTTGTTGTTGTTTTTGTTGTTGTTGTGTGCATGTGTAGTTATGTATGAGTGTACACTTCTTTTTCATATCCTTCAGTATAAGTTAGTAATTTTATTTTTACACAGAGTCCTTGGAATTTTTTTGGTTTCATTAGTGTTCTATAAAAACGTGCAAGATAAAACTAAAATGTTATCTTTTGAAGCCGCTGTGTAAAAAACGATCAGTTAGTTGAATGTGACATCGGACAAAACTGTATTTGTCTAATTATTTCGTCCTCTACTGCTTGGCTCGCTGTTTGACCAACTGAATCAGGAGTCCAGGTTTCCCCGCCATGCCCCATGTGTGGCGATGCGTAAATTGTCAGACGTCAGTCTTGGGTCTCATCCACAATATTGATAACATAGTGCTGATGCTGGACGTTAAGCAACAAAACAAACAGTTTCTGAATTGTCTATGTGTCACAGCACGATTGTCAGACGTAAGTCTTAGTGCACGGACGCGATATAGCCTAGTTGCCGACCATGGACGAATGGGATCGAACCAGGCACTTCCTGATTTGAAGAATAGCGCTCTAAATTTAAGTCACCTCGGCCCCTAATGTTTGTGTTCTTAGTTTAGTGTAAATCAAGCCAGGCAAGGGTTAAGATAAATCAAGCAGTCAAGGGTTAAGATACATACAATTTACCTCCCCTTCACTTCCTCGTAAATCTGATTCTCAAGACCCAAAAATGTGAGTATGTGTGTGTGGGTTTGTGTGTTGGTGGGTATGGCTGGAGAATAATAATTTTGTTAGTAGAAGTGGTTTTTAAGGTATATGTAAATATGTATGTAATTATGTTAATAGGTGGTCAAGGTTTGAACATGTAGTTCGATTGGATTCTTAAAGTGTTCTTGTATCGATTCTAAAGCATTTTAACAATAACTAATTTCAAATATAATATAATAAGCAGTTACAGTTTTTAAATGTATTTTTTTCCGATGCGCATATTTTAAAAGTTCGGAATAATTTTTTTCAATCAAGGTTCATACAAAATCTGTAATGTATCTTTTACACTACTCAAAATATCTCTAAATTTCAAACACCCGTCACTCCAGCATAAAATTCCCCACAAGTATACCAGCTAAATAATTAAATATATAACTGATTATCTAACAACATTAGGACATGCACCCAGTCATAGACACACACACGCACACTCACACACTTTTAGCAACGAAAATATATAAGACATAATTGAAATTCACACATTACGATAGAAAGAGCATGAAGGCGTGGTTGAGGTTTTAGAAGCTCTGCCTTTATTGCTGTGTTCTTCCACTGACGCCAACCTAACGAAACACGAATACATACAAATCAAATCCTCTCTGCTTCCTCCTTACTTCCTTGTAAAATGTGCAGATCATTTTCAGGCCACAAGATATTTTTATCAACGAAAAATCCTTCCATTCTACAAATAAATCGATTCTGTGATTGAGTGATACTGCTAGAAAAAATGTCGATTTGATCTGGATATTATCATTTGATGCATGCTATGTATCTCAGACTAGTTCAATGAGATTGTTGTGAGACATGTGTTTATTGACAAGAATAATACTAAACTACAGGCAGGACCACCGAAATAAACAAACGTTTGTATTAACGAAGTGAGCTATGTCATTAAAATATTTAGTGCAATTGTGACAGTTCAAATTGTACGGCTAATAGGCGTGTAGGCTCAACAAAACACTCTCTGAGTATCACTCTGGGTTAGTATGATAGAGGTTTAGAATAAATAGATCACTGTTAACATTGTTGTGCAAAAACTGTTTTTACTTCAGTCAATTTGGTGACTTTGCCAGTAATTTTGCGAAGCCTCGATCACGCCCCATGCCATAATTAACATTTTTAACCTACACCCGCATGGAAAAGTTAGGAGATCGCCACAAAACGCATATCCTGGTCTCTCCTTCTTGAAGGTGTCATTGGTTCTCAAGAGCGGTTTTGGGTGACAGAGCGCAAGAGTAATGTCTGATAAATATACGCGCTTTCACACAAAGACACAGTAGGGATACCAGGACTTCTTTCTCAGACTGTCACTTTTGACTAACACATGTACGGACCTAGCCAATCAGGAGTAATCCGACGTTAGAAGATCAAACCGGATAAATCCAAATAGATCCCCAAAGGTCTACTATTGAAACCAGGCCGCCTACACAATTATTATTGTATACCCAGTTTGGTATAATTTTATAATCGCAGGGACCAGGCAGGAATTGAAAAACGTTGGTACCCAGTTCATAGGGGGCGCGGTGGCCCTGGGGTAGAACGTCGGCTCCGGACGCAAAAGGTCCGAGTCGGAGTCGTGGCGAATGCGCTCCCTACTGGTTGGGTCGGTGTCAGTTTAATGTGACCGGCTGAGACAAGAGTCGTGGTATCCCCGCCCTGTCTCGTGTCTGGCAGCCCATAAAACTGTCAGACGTCCGTCTTGGGGCCCGTCCACAATATATCCTATATAGTGCTGCTGTTGGATGTTAAACCAAGCCAACCCAACCCCAACCCAACACAAAGACACAGTAGGGATACCAGGACTTCTTTCTCAGACTGTCACTTTTGAACAGCACATGTACGGACCTAGCCAATCAGGAATAATCCGACGTTAGAAGATCAAACCGGATAAATCCAAATAGATCCCCAAAGGTCTACTATTGAAACCAGGTCACCTACACAATTATTATTGTATACCCAGTTTGGTATAATTTTATAATCGCAGGGACCAGGCAGGAATTGAAAAACGTTGGTACCCAGTTCATAGGGGGCGCGGTGGCCCTGGGGTAGAACATCGGCTTCCGACGCAAAAGGTCCGGGTTCAAGCCCTAGCGATTGCGCTCCCTACTGGTTGGGTCGGTGTCAGTTTAATGTGACCGGCTGATTGGTTGGTTGGTTGGGTTGATTCAACGTCCAACAGCAGCACTATATAGGATATATTGTGGATGGGCCCCAAGACGGACGTCTGATAATGTTATGTGCTGCCACACACTAGACGGGGCGGGGATACCATATATAGTCTACATAGTGCTGATGAACATTAAACCAACTCAACAACTGAATAACACAGTTCATTGCACTCTTCTCGAAGACGTTTAGGGGTTTGACCAATGATCGTATAAACGAAGCTATTGGTACAATGATTAGGACCTTTGAGCCACCGTTCATTTTTTTCCAATAAAGTTTCTATACAGCGGAAGTCTATGCCGTTGATTGGGATTTGTATGCATGTATTTACGAGAGACTATGTTGAATTTATGTGTCATTCTACTGTCGTGTATATACAAACACAAGCTCTGGTCTAATGTTCTAAACAGTTTTTGAAGACAGGTTTATAATTACATGGTTTTACGTACATAGCTTCTAAACATGGGCTTCTCAAGTGATAAAAAGAGAAAAGAGTCGAAAGGGTAATACCTTTATTATGATCATATTGTTTGGAGACCTACTCCCCTTATGGTCATCTGTCTTGTGTGGCAGTGCGTAAAATTATCAGACATTAGTGTTGGGACCCGTCCTCAATCAATGTGAAAAGAGGAGATAGAATTAGATGCCCAACTTACCTCGATTTTAAACCACATAGTTTGGCGTCCGCTTTGCACCGACTACCCCTAGTTTGGTCGCTTATGCGAACCAAAATCTTGCGTCTTTAAAGAAATATGATACAGAGAAGCAGGCCCTAGGTTTGTGGCTGTTGTTGTTGTTGTTGTTGTTGTTGTTGTTGTTGTTGTTGTTGTTGTTGTTGTTGTTGCTGTTGTTGTTGTTGTTGTTGTTGTTGTTGTTGTTGTTGTTGTTGTTGTTGTTGTCGTTGTTGTTGTTATTGTTGTTGCTATTTTGTTGATCTGGTAGTTCACGCTATGGTAAAGAACTTTGCGAGATTGGGGCTAGATATAAGCAGCAGGGCAGTACCAATAAACGCGTTCCAGGTTGGCATTCATGCGACAAATCGCAATAGTGTAGTCTGCTTTTTACACCTTGACGATCCCAATTTGTCCATAGAAAATAGCATTACACATACAATTTCCTTAAAAACATAAACATTTCCAAGTAATCATGCCGCAGGTGTTAATCAATAACAAATCGATCTTTTGTATTAGTCCAAAGATTGGAGATTGGTTAGCTTCAATGCTGCTATTATTTAGACTACACACCAAGACCAGGAAATAGCGACCAGCAAGGCGTAATTATGCTGATCTAGTTTTCAGTGAATGTTGTCCACGGGTTAAAATTACTGCCCCTTGAGTTTGTTGAGATAATCGAGATTTGCACTTTTGACGATTTACGGGATTATCTAGATGTAGCTTAAGCCTTAAGATAGAAAACAGTCTTGATTTTTTTCTTTAAAGACAGGTTAGAAGGGACAGCCACAAACCTAGGGCCTGCTTCAAACATTAAGTAAAGTAACGGTAGAAGTTTACTATTCCTACAACAAATCATGGGATAACGAACAGACCTCCTTATTAATTAATCTTGCGGGTTAAATAGATGTCAGTGAACTGTTAAGATGTCCTGGTTCAATGCACCCCAGTCTGACTGGCATCACACGTACAACCTTTATAACATTATTATTATTATTATTATTATTATTATTATTATTATTATTATTCAATACCGGGTAATATTTTCATAAACCGTATTATATTTACAGATAATTTCTGTGTGTTTGCTATCATTAAATTATCGCGCTCCTTTTGCAGTTTTCATTGTTGTTATTGTTACTACTGCTGCTTCTAATGCTTCTGTCGATGTGTTTTATGTGTTTATTCTTGCTGTTGTTGTTGTTGTTTTTGTTGTTGTTGCTGCTGATATTTTTGTTCTTTTGTTTGTTTACCTTTGTTTTGTTTTTGTTTGTTGCTACTTTATCTGAAGATTCATAGCCATTGAAAAACGGTATGAAGATCCTGAAATAGATTGGAAAGTATAGAACCAGTTTATTTCAAATTCAATTTAGGACTTACATAATTTCGCTCAGTCACATAGAGTTTTACATGTATTGGACTGTGAGCAAATGGAACTATCGTATGGTAAGCTTTTTTTCGTTTGAATACGTGATGGTGAATTATAAAGAAAAAGTGGATATGGTCAATTCATTGAGGCTGAAAAATGTATCTCTGTCTCTCTCTGTCTCTCCCTTTCCCTCTCTCTCGCTCCCTCTCTCTTTATATTAACCATATATTGACTTTGTTTCGCAGTAGCAATGTTTTGACTATTTTTACTTAAAATACACATCTAATTCCTTTTAAATGTCTCTGTCTTTTTCATTGACATGCTCAGTTGATCTTCGTGCTCCCCTTCTTCGTTTATTTTATTACTGCACACTTTGCTTTTCATTTTGTTTTCCCTAATATTCCATTCTCTCATTCTCTCTCCCCCATCTCCCCCCCCCCCCCCCCCCCCCTCTCTCTCTCTCTCTCTCTCTCTCTCTCTCTCTCTATCTCTATCTCTCTCTATTTCTCTCTTTATCGATTTTGTGAAATCTTTCTATTTATTATTTATTTATTACTTAACTATCTACCTTTACATCTATTTCACACATTTTTTCTGTCCTGGTCTCCGATATAAAAGAAAAATAATCTTTGTTTAAATCATTTGGATTCTTACCATTTAATCCTTACTTTTCTCCCATTCCTCATCTTTATATAATATAGCTTTTTTTTTTTCTATGAGGAGACGTGGTAACAGATGAGGTTCGAACCTTTTATCCTTCCTTCTCAAACCAGAACACTGCATCCGTTCTCGAGAGTTTTTTTGTTTGTTTTTTTTTTCGTTTGATTTTTTTTCGAACTTGCTTTCAGTATCGACCTCTGTTTTTAACTCTCTGCGCCGTAATGAGATTGGATTATTATTTTTTTCGAGTATTAATGCGCAGATGGAAAAAGTCCCACAAGGATAAACAGACTAAGCATAGCGGCAGCGACTGAGTGTGTACATTTTGAAAGCAGTAGAAGATAAATAACACAGGTCTTGCAGCATAGCGAGACAATAATTGGTAAAGGTATCTGCACCGCTGTGGCGCTGTCTGATCTTAGCTCTGTACAATACTGACGGAGCCAATCAGCGATCGGGAAATCCCATGCCTGAGGGGCGTGATTATGTCATCCGTCATCGTCGTGTGGGTCGCAAAGCCTCTAATGTCTGTCGAAAGCGGAAGAAGATTATAACGCTCGCTCCACAGAACACTGCAGTTCCGTTATGCTTGATAGATCACTGTGGAACTCTCCGTCTTACGCTGTCAACCTTATACATGTACTTCAATGGATACCAGGATAAACATTCCAGGGAATGAAAGAGCAGACAGGCTAGCTAAACAAGGAACAAGGTACCCCCAAAACACTCAACCAACATCCATGAATACAACCAAACAGATCATAAGAAACAACAAGAAAGAGGAATGGCTAAATTAGTGGGCTCTGGGAAAGCCTAGAAGATCTCCCAACCCAAAAGACAGCATTAACTTTCTGACACATCAAGAACAGGTGACAATATAACGGCTGAGAACCCAGTATGTTCCACTCAACTACTACATCAACCGTTTACATCCCCCCCAAAAGAACCAATCTACTCCCGCTGCCCCCAAACATGCGAAACAGTCGAAGATATCTTATTCAACTGTCCTAAACTACAGGACCTCCGCACAAAACTTCTTCCACCTAACCCTACTTTTGCGGCCTCTCGAGTGTGACTGGCTGTGATGGATGTCTTGAAATGATTAGACCAGTTACTGCACTATATCAAGGCCAATTTGAAATTAAAATGCGCTAACTTGTTTTGTAAGTATTGGAATAAACAAATCCAATGCTGTATCACTATCAGTATGATTATGTAAGGATCAGGGAAAATATCATTACCCTATTTTTAGATGTTTGAAAACCACAAACAAAACGAAAGCTACACATACCACTCTGTTTGCTCAGTGAAGGTTTAATCCCCCTTGGCCTGGCTTTTCTTCTGTTTCGAACACTGAGATCCCCCTGTTTCCCTTCTCATAAGGTTTTTTTTATATTTTACACTGCTTAATGCATCGTGCTTTCCTTACCTTTCTCCCCTGATTTTACCTCCTGATCCTTTTTTTTATCCCTCCACTGCATTTTCATTTTAGTCAGCGTTTTCTTGTTGTTTGTTTGTTTTTATCTCGTTCTCCTCCTCCTTTAACGTGTAAAAAATCATGAAAGTATGCAAACGATATAATCGCCTCAGGAAAGTACGTTTTACTTCTTCTTATTTTTCTTTGAAATAAAATACATCCGTTCCTTTATTAGAATGCCTTATTCACATTGTTTTAGCATTACAATTTCTAAGGAGATGAAAGAAATAATGTTTTAGCCCAGGATTTAAAATAATCTGCCGTTGTCTGTCCCTTTTTGTAATTTTTGTTTTGTTTTGTATTTTGTTTGTTTGTTTGATTTTCTGTTGTTGTTGTTGTTGTTGTTGTTGGTCTTATTTTATGTTGTTGTTGTTGGTGGTGGTGGTGGTGGTGATGATGTTATTTTATGTCTTTGCTAGTCTCATCATGCTAAGATTCGGAATAATCTATATGATGAATTAGACTGGGAAGTTTCCTTAAACTATGGGTTAGATTCGGTGCCTGTGAGTTTACAATAATTGTGTTGAGGTGTAGAGCTACTTTTAGATACATGGTCATAATCATAGTAAAGTAGTGCCTAAGATCTTTTCCCCTTTGGTCCTACTTTTTTTAGATAAGTTTTCGCACTGAAGTAAAGAAAAAAAAAGTAATCTATCCTTACTATCTGGAAACTAGAAAATCATGATGTTAAAAAGCAACAAAAAAGAACGAGCGGCAGGTGATTTTCCGTCGACTCTCGGATTTTCCGCTTCTATTTTTAGAACAAATTTATCACCTCAGATAATCTGGCCTGATTGGTCGAAGAGCTTGAGCGACGATACTTTTGGCCTTTGCTCTTTCTCTCTCAACCGCAACTCGGGTGACGTGGTAAAGGTCTATTTTTAGAAATGGACTGTCCCATAATGTGACTTTGAGCAGGAAGACTGCGATGGTGGCTGTGGGAAAGCTGTGGTCATAGTTGGGCCTTTACGTTCTTTGTTCTTCGTTTGCAAGTTCAATATTCGAAGGCAGCTGCATGGCCATCAGGTAAAATAATGTTGGTGGTTGTAGATATAGATTAGATCTAACTGTAAATATGCTGTGCTTAAAGGTAAGTGTAGCCTACCCAGAGTTCTAGGGAGAAGGGCTATAGAAGCAATTCTCTTCCCTTGCCAAGGGCGCTGTGGTAGATTCCTCTGCAAGTAAAAGACATGTTTATTTATAGCACAACGATCTACTTGACCGACAATAACTGCTCTAGCCAATATTGATCTGGTCACTTTACTTTGGAGAGATGCATGTTAAGAAAGATGCACATTATTATTTAAACAAGTTAAGCGTTTTATGGAAGCATTAATTAATTATGATCATTATAAAATGTGGTTTGTTGGTGGCCAATATCTAGCTTGTCTTGGAAATTCCGATTTAACTTCCTTATTTCTGATACGTTGGCCGTTTGTGTCAAGGCCATTTTAATAACCTAAACATGACAAGAATCAGTTATTCTTTCTAATTTACTTGTTGCACAATTTTTGTATGGGGAATATATTAAACAATTAATGCAGAAATAAAGAATATCCGAAAGCAAACACTACAGTTATCATCAGCAGCATCACTAAAAACAAGTATCGTAGTAGTAGTAGTAGTAGTAGTAGTAGTAGTAGTAGTAGTAGTAGTAGTAGTAGTAGTAGTAGTAGTAGTAGTAGTAGTAGTAGTAGTAGTAGTAGTAGTAGTAGTAGTAGTAGTAGTAGTAGTAGTAGTAGTAGTAGTAGTAGTAGTAGTAGTAGGTAGTAGTAGTAGTAGTAGTAGTAGTAGTAGTAGTAGTAGTAGTAGTAGTAGTAGCAGTAGTAATAGTAGCAGTAGCAGCAGTAGTAGTATGTCTCAGTTGGTCACATTAAACAGACACCAATCCAACCAGTGAAGGACGAGAACGTACAAATAAATGTTTCAGCAATCGTGGTTTTCCAACTCTGATCATTAAATCATCGTCTTGGGCTTGGTCACATTTATCATTAAACTTTTTTTTGTAAAGGGCAAAACAAATGCAATCGTTCGATTCTCATGAATAAACAGAGTAATTTAAAAAAAAGTTGGTAGTTGACACTAGTTCGACACTTACTTTTTTTTTTAAAACATTGCCTCTTGTGTAAAACAAAACAAACAAAAAAACTTTTATCATAGCAAATAATATACTCGAGTATTGTTAGCTATTTTTGACATTTCACATTATTTTCTAAGACAACATCCAGAATCGCTTGCGATTGTTCTTAACACTATCTCCCAATACTAAGCTTCACCTTTTCTTATTCTTTAGAGAAAAGGAAAACGAACATAAACATGCAAAGACAACAACAAACAAACAAACCAAACCAATAGGAAAGAAATGTTACCAACATTGGGTAAATGTGGGTAAAATTCCACACAACTTTCAAAACCTGAGATTATGATCTCTCAAAACTACGTAATAATTAATTTAATAATAGCTAGATTTTAGACCCGTTTAGATCAGTCTAGAAGAATATTCAGCTAATTTCAGCGGGTTTTCCAATAAATACGACAGCCTGCGGCAGTTCTACAGAATCCTGTTCACTCACGCATGAACTGGGACTTAACTTGACATCTAGGGGCTGAAAGTACAAAGTTGTACATGTGGTAGCTTACGACTCGAAAGAATATGTGATAAAGAAGGCTTACAATGGGACGTTAGCTACCACGACGTTGTAATTACGACTTTAGGTACAAAGATATAATAAGCTTAGCGCTAGTCGTAAGTTATTGAAATAAGAAGGCTTACGGTGAGTTGTAAGCTAACGCGACGTTGTACTTACGACTTTAGGGTATCATAAGTACAACACTGTGGTAGCTTACAACTCGTCGTGAACATTGGTGGGCCTTCAGTACCGGGACGATGTTGGGGGATGTTTACGTTTCGACTTAAGATATGTGAATAAGAAGGCTTACAAAGATTTATAAGGTAGCGCGACGTTGTTTTTCAGACCCGTTATTTCTATATCTTAAGACGAGGCGTAACCTTACCAAAACGTTGTAGGCTGTTACTAGTACTTGTACTTGGTAACCTAGAGGTAGTAAGTACAAGGAGACTCTAAACTTTGAACCGGGCTTTGTAAATTTTTACGGCACGTCATTACGGTAACGGCTATAAAGTAGAATCCAGCTAAATTGTGCTTTTCTACGTTTTCAAAGTTGTCTAACGTTAGTCGGCACAGTAACGGCTATAACTCATGTAGAGCACCGGTGTACTTTTCACTCGTAGATCTACAGAGAAGTCAAAGGGGCCCAACATGCCTTGATGAGCTTCGAACCAAGAATCTCCATTGTCGGTACACGTACAATTGAGTTCCATGACAAGAAAGTTTGCTATCTCCCTCCAATCCCCCCACCTGTCCCATAACCTGTATGCACTTAGGCAAGTATGCCTATGACGTCTGCATCTCGAGTATACAACGTTACCTAATTGATTAATAATAATAATAATAATAAT
>RQTK01000636.1:153421-172294 GCA_003991915.1 Elysia chlorotica
GTTGTTGTTGTTGTTGTTGTTGTTGTTGTTGTTGTTGTTGTTGTTGTTGTTGTTGTTGATTTTGTTGTTGTTGTTGTCGTTGCTTGCCCATTTCTTTTCTTTATTTTGATCTGAGCTTGTATGTTAGGCAGGGGAGTCAAATACCCTATCTCTAGATATAGATCTAGGTTATAGGTCCAGATTAAAAGATCTAACTTCTAGATCTAAATCTTGAACCTATAATTATGTACATGTAGTTGAAAGTTTAGAATGCTCACTACTAAAATGTTTTGATCTAAGTTCGGAAGGAGAAAGAGGAAATTGAGTGGCGAAGTTAGTGAAATTCAAAAGGGAGAGAGAATTAAAAAAGGGGGGAATGATGCAATTTGAAAGATAGATCTAGATATAAACCAGATAGACTATAGGCCTTACCGAGGAAAAATCCAACATATCATTTCAATACTAAATGCGTATCATTGTGAAGGGGGGTGATACTAAAATTTTGGAAGGGTTTTCACTATTATCAGCCTTGGGGGTGAGAAAACTGAGAATTTGGTTTTGTGCACTCGAGGGTGAGAATAATCACATAGTCGTTTTCAACCGAATTGTGAGATATGATAAATAATAGAGATTTCTAAATAAACGATCGCTCTGTAAGGTTTCGGCTCCGCCCTGCGTGGGTTAATAGATCTAAACAGTGCAATGTATCGTCAGTACACGCATTTATTGTAGGCCTACTCTCTGGTACAGTTCGTCACAACTTCCCACTAGATGGGAAAGGGGGAATTCCCTCAATACGTCATAAATGACACGATGACGCAGTTTGCTGTGCAAGCAAACCGCAACCAAGAGGCGGGTGGAGAAACGGGAATTTGCCTGGGCGTTTTTCAAAAGGCGTCTTTAAAAAATAATATTATTTGCAATCTGAAAACATGCATTCCATGGCGTTCTCCCGTGAAAACCAGGATTTTAGAACGATAGAGTAGGTGGGAAAGTGAAGCCATATATCTGGGCTGACTGTTAGCATCACGGTTGGGTTTAAAAGAAGCGATTGGTCCTTTCCATTACATTACAATAGGGCCCACATATAATTACAATTATAAATTTCATGCATTTATGTATCCATGGCGGTGACAGTTTTTGTATTCCTCTTACTTCGCTCTGATGTCCTGTCTCTGTTTTGGGTCGTCCATGAGCACACATGAGGGAGAGAGAGAGAGAGAGAGAGAGAGAGAGGGAGAGAGAGATAGATATAGAGAGAGAGAGAGAGAGGGGGGGGGGATATAGCTTTAATCGACTAACGTTGTAGTTGGGCCGGGCGATAGGTTCGGAGAGATTATGTATTGTATTATTGTTTTTAAGGGTATGGATCTTCTGTGTAAAATCAGACGAAAAATGACCAGCTTAAAGTTACTTTACGCTTCGCTAGCATAGGCCTACTTATTTTACACTGCTGGTTTGTTGTAACTTTTTTCTTTTCTTTTCTTTTTTTTGTGCTTTTTTGTGGGATGGGGTGGGCGACTTTGAGAGTAGTAGTAGTAGTAGTAGTAGTAGTAGTAGTAGTAGTAGTAGTAGTAGTAGTAGTAGTAGTAGTAGTAGTAGTAGTAGTAGTAGTAGTAGTAGTAGTAGTAGTAGTAGTAGTAGTGGTGGTGGTGGTGGTGGTGGTGGTGGTAGTTGTAGTTTTAGTGGTGGTGGCTGTTGTAGAAGGAGGGAAAGGCTCTTAATGCTGTATTTCGTCAGTCTGAAAAAAGGAATGTACATTTAGAGCTAGCTACAAGGCCAATACTTATGATCATTATTACGGTCATAACATCTGTAAAACATTCAACTCTGGACCATGGACATTTGAATGATTTATCTTTCATTATAAATAATCGATAGGCTCCCGCACTCCAGGGTCTTTTTTTCTATCCTGTCCTGATCCTTTATGCATCTACATAATTTTATTCATAATGATGTATATGTGTGTTCTGTGAGCGTGTTCTGAATTGTGACACATTGCCCTAGGCTTGACTAGAGGTGTAATGTGTCATTGGACTCATGGATGTACCACAGATGAGTCTCTGGCTGTTTTGTAGGCTACACTGTAACTTTGTAAGCTTACTGTTTTTCATAGAGCAAAAAGAGAGGTGAAAAGATAGGATACAAGGCTAAAAGTGGAGCGGAAGTGCGAAGGCAATGTGAAGTAACATGGCGGCCCAGAAGTCGATGGATTTGTAGCCTACCAGGATTTTCGCTGTATACACCTCTATTTTTATCGCTGTAAAGAGACAATGATGGATTGCTTCGGTAAAAAATGAATCTGAAATTGTTGGAGTTTTATGTCTTACCCCAATGGGTTTTGTTCGCCAGAAACGAATTGGATGTAACATCTTTTGTGGGTTTGTTTATAGAATCTAGATCTAGATTCTTAGAATCTAGAATCTAGATCTAGATCTAAATGTTTTCGATTTTCCTTTCACTTCTAATCTAATGACAATTTAGATACCCTAGATATCTATAGATCTAAATCTAGATAATCCAGAGGATCTACTCATGTAGAATCTAGATCTAGGTCATATCTTGAGTAGGATTCCATGATCAGTATTTCACCATTTATGAAAATTCACCGTCGCATTTAACATGAGAAGGCAGAATAGATTCTAGAGAATCTAGAGATAAACCTAGATCTAGATTCTAGATCTGGTTTCTAAATTTATCTCTTAATAATAGTCTAATTGATTTTTTTCTCGAATAAGCAATGGTGTTTGGATCTAGATATCAATAGATCTAGATTTATAATCTAGATTATAACTTGAAAGTATTTAAGTAAGTAAGTACAAGTAAATGGCTTATATACCTTACTGTAAATTTCATTGAAGACACAAACATAGTGCTACAAAAATAGTCATTGAACATGTAGCTTGTAAATCTAATTGATTTTGTAACTAAAGGCAAAGTGGTCATTTGAGTTAATGGAATTAAAAAAAAAAAATTTTGTATTACAAGTGTTGAAATGTGTTAATGATAGATCATGAATTGTTTGATATTTGATATTCATGTAAACCTAATTCAATTTCAACCATCAAAATTTCTAGTTCCACAATTTTGAATACAAAATTTATATTTGATGGAATGATGGTCTAAGATTTTTGATCAATGACTTTTCATCAGTGATGGCATCTTATCTTATGTACGGTAACTTAATAGTCAGTAATTTAAGAATCAGTTTATAAAAAAAACTTTCTTGATTCTAATTTAACTGCAGCAAATCTGTATAGTCAATTCTAAGTCAAATCAGTATTACATACTAGATAACTTGTCTCCCATAATGAAGAGAAGAATGGAGTGTGCTATAAAAACTCTATCCATATACTTGAGCTGGTGTTCTTATTCGCAGCTTTTGACCATACCGCCATCAAACGTGTCAGAGGTTGATCACACTTCTCATGCCGATTAAGCATCACAATCATGTGGCCCATCAATGGCAAGATCGATGCTCATCTCCTCTCAAGAACACACAGACGAGATATAGAGAGCTACTGGTGAACAAAATGTCAGAGCCTAACACTTCCACAAACAATGTAAGAAACTTTTCACTCTTCATATGTTTAAGTTTAATTATAATTATGTCCTTTTCCTAGTTGTTTTTTTTTTTTTTGAATCATTATTTTATAAGTTTTAAAACAACTTCAGAGAATGGAATTTGTTTTCTTTGAACAGGATATAACAAAATCAAATGAGGCTCATTGATATCCTGACAAGTAAGTGTTGCCAATCTGTGACGTGTCAAGTTCTGAAGCAAAATAAATACCGGGAGTTGTATCAACATTTTTAAGATTGACAAAACAAAAGTAGAAAAAAAAACAGTTTTGTAGTTGAAATCCAAACCTGAAAAATCCCTTCTGCTGTTGCTGTATGCAGCCATTACTTACTGGGTAATGTCACAAAATAATGAGTATTTGCTGCAGAGAAAGAAATATGGAGACTCATGTTTTTCTTTTCCTCTTCTGGGTCTTTTAAAGCAACACCAGCTAATTGGTGGGATGTCAGCCTACGAGAATTTCCGTGCTGGTGACAATGTCGTGCCGATCAATTCACCAAAGCTGCCATCGTTTGATCAACTTCGGAGCCGACAGATGAATGGAGCAGACTCTCCCCTCACCCCGACCAGTCCAGTAGCCTGGCAGGACAATCAGCAGGTGGACACATACTTTTCATTTGTGCTATTTTTTTTATTTCTATTTGTTGCAAAGTGCGTTGTGGTTTTAGTTTATTGGTTGTTTTTTTTTTTTTTTTGGGGGGGGGGGGGGTTCTCAAATTTAGTACCCAACCAGTTCTTGAGCCGGAACCTTAACAAACATCAGATATGTTTGAAACGTGACACTTAATTTTGAAATTATAATTGATATTAGGTGGAACATTTAACTATTGCAGAATAGGATCTCTCAGAGACACCTAGGAGGCATTAAATGCAGAGAGAGAGAGGGTGGGGGAGAGAGAGAGAGAGAGAGAGAGAGAGAGAGAGAGAGAGAGAGAGAGAGAGAGAGCAGCTCTCAATAGGCAATTGCCTACTGCATCCCCCAACCCCCATAGTTCAAAACTTTTGTTTTACAAATATCTCATGAAATGAAATATAATAATATCAGAGAAAGCTTCTCTTGATACAAAGAATGTTCCATTTGAAAATACTGATAAGTCAAGCATGATTATTATTTCCTCTTACAGTTAAAATTTATGAAACCATTGTCATATGATTTGTTAGTAACCAAAAATAAATAAAAAAAACCACCCTTGAAACCAGACTGTCCAGAGTCTTCGCCAGGAGCTTGAGGAGAAGAAGCGCAATGAGGAGCAACTACAGCAGATCATCACGGCGATGAAGCAGAATCAGTTTGCCTTGAATGGGGGACATTTCGACCATGGAAACGGGCCATCTCTTACGCCAGATGGTTAGCTTTTACCCATTATCTTTTTTTTTTTTTTCTGTTTCTTGTTTTCTTTCTTTTTGAATTGATACTAGTTGCATTGTCATTTAAAATTTAGAAAATATCTTTCAATTTAATTTGTTTCCTAACAAAGTGTCTTAACTGCAAGGATTTTTTTGTACACTGCTCTTGGTGCAGCTCTTATTCTTAATCTTGTAGCCAAATTATCATGTTTACATAGAAACGGTTAAAATCTTCGGCAGGTCTTCCAGCAGCTCCCTCATCTGACGGCATCTTGGAAAGTGTGAAAGACGGACACATCAAACGTCTGGGCCGAGAGCTCACCATGTTGAAGGCCAAGCTTCATGAAACGGAAGCCAGGTGGGTGAAATAGTATCAGCAGCTTTAGCCATAAGAACAGTGTGGGAGTGTCGATGAAATATTGTGTCTGACTGAGAGCTTTCCCTGCTTAAAGCCAAGCTTCATCAAATAGAAGTCAGGTGGGTGAAATAGTATCAGCAGCTTTAGCCATAAGAACAGTGTGGGAGTGTCGATGAAATATTGTGTCTGACTGAGAGCTTTCCCTGCTTAAAGCCAAGCTTCATCAAATAGAAGCCAGGTGGGTGAAATAATACCAGCTTTGATCATGTGAACAGTGGAAGAATGTTGGTAAATGATTTTGTTTGAGCCGATAGCTCATCGTGATGAAGGCCAAGTTTGATGAAACGGATTCCGTGTGGGTTTAATGATATCAGCAGCTTTAGCCATGAGAGTAGTGTGGGAGTGTTGATGAATTCTTGTATTCTGAAAACTCTCTCTCTCTCTCTCTTTCTTTAATTTGCTTTTTTTTTTTAATTTATATATTGCCTCTATTCAAGCACCATTATTTTGCAAAAATTGACATCTATATTTAACTTTGTGTTAACTGTTTTTCAATCTATATTTAAAAAAAAATGGCAATACACTTATCTTCCTTTTTGTGTTAAGGTGTAGCACAGCAATGAAGGAACGGGACTCTGTCTTTCAACAAGTGGCCTCCCTTTCGTCGCTCCTGGCCGACTCGGATCGGCGAGCGGCAAACTTGCAGCAGCAGCTCTCCGCCATGGCCTCTGCAGGAGGGGCAGACAAGCTGTCTAACCTCAACAACACGCTGGAGAAGCAGAAGGCTGAGATCAGCACTCTTAAGGTTTGTTGCTTTAGGTCCAACTTCAGCACTGTATTCACTATATTGTGGACATGCCTGAAAACTAATGTCCAACATAAATATGTTTATACTTCTTTTTTTATGCTACTTGAGTTTAAAAAATCATTTAGTAAAATTATGTTTAATGAGCATGATAACATAGAGAGTAATTCGGGATTGGACACTAAATGAGCATACTATTCCAGAAAAGTTCTTAGGAGATGATCAGTTGTTAAGCAAAAACTGTATCAGATAAAAAAAAAAAATTTTTGTACTGTAGAGGCAGAGAAAATGCCATACAATAGTGTTTAATGAGCATGGTAATATAGTCTACTTATAGTAATCTGGGATCGAAAACATATTAATCCTTAAAGATCTAGGTACACGGACAGTGCACTGGTGCTTGTGATCAGTGCATAGGGATGTGCATGTTACGCCCACTTGCAAGCAATTAGATAACTTGAAATGGGTGACCCTGCCACAGATTAGTATTATAATAAATGGTTGTGTCGGTAAGAAGTTATGAATTATAATAGTGCCATTGCACTGCATGAAAAATAGAGCTACATTCATGCAAAATTTGAAGAAGATTGGACATTGGTTAACCCTCTAGAGGTGAGCAAAAAAATTGAATTTAGTTTTTTTTGGAATATAGATTTTCAAGAATTTAAGCATTTCTTTCAATGTTTTAATCTTCAATACCCTCTCTCGCTTGGCCTAGACGCTGAATTATTATCATTCTCTGCTCTACTTCTGCCCAGGAGTCTGTGCAGCGCCTGAGCCGCGAGAACCAGTCTCTGAAGGAGAGCGCGGCCGTCCTGAGCTCCCGGCAGCCGTCCAGCCTGGGCAACGGTGGGGGGAGCAGCTCGGTGGCCGGCTGCAGCCAGGAGCTCGACTACCTGCACAAGGTCGTCGACACGCTCAAGGCCACTGTGCAGGAGCAGCACGCCAAGCTGATTTGCCTGCGTGAGTTGAGTTTAGGTTACTTCAGCACTATATACACTATATTGTGGACAGGCCCCAAGACTAACGTGGGGGGCGCGGTGGTCTGGGGGTAGAACACCGGCTTCCGACGCAAAAGGTCACGAGTTTGGTTCCTGGCTGTTGCGTTCCCTACGGGTATAATGGGACCGGTTGAGACAGGAGTCATGGTATCCCCTCCCTGTCTCGTGTGTGGCAGCACATAAAATTGTCAGACGTCCGTCTTGGGGCCTGTCCACAATATAGCCTATAATATAGTGCTGCTGTTGGACGTTAAACAAAACCCAACCAACCAACCAAGACTAACGTCTGACAACTTTATGTTTTGCCCACATGTGAGACACTGATCAAACCAATGGGGTACAAAATCAAACCAAAAAAAATTGATCGACCAAGGGTTTTGAACTGCGGATCTCCCATTCTTTTCCAAAAGGCTAGTGTCATCAACTAGGCTACATTGTTAAACTTTCTTTGCACACAGACAGGGCTGGAAACATCAGGACTTCTGTCTCAGCTAGTCACATTATCATGATTGCCGACCAGTGAGATGCGTCAGGTGGATACTGCCGCCAGTATCGATGTTGAATTCTGGACGACAGTTAAGCCAAAAACCAAAACAAACTGCAGGAGACAAATGAATTATCAAAGAAAATATAAACATTCTTTTTCAGTTGGCGGTCTACATCGGGTCAAATGTAGAACAAATCTATATAATTCGTAGATGAATAAAGTCGAGCTGCCAACCTGTGCGAGGTAAAAGTGGGTGGGCAGGGATGTTAATTAAAGAGAAAGAATTATGTTTCATAGGCGGAGTGAGTTCGTAAGGGGAGTTCTTACTGTCATTCTGCAGGCCATTGTTAGGTTTAGACCTTGCTTTTCCACTTACATTGATCCTCATCCTTGATCTCAAGCCTTCTTACTCTGTTATTTTAATTTGGATATGTTCACCTTTGGATGTATTGATCCTAATTTTAGTCCCCCAGTGACATCAACTTATCAGCACAGTCAACTGTTGTTTTAGGCACAGAATTGCTAAACCTGTCATTTTTGTTCACCCTTCTCCGTTGCTTCACCAGGCTCAATGCAAGACAAGCCGAGTCCGACATCCTCCACAATGTCCGGGTATGTGAGAGCCCAGTCCTTCCCAGTGACCTCCAGATCGTCGTCAGGGTCTCAGGGCGCCAGCGCCTCCATGAGAAGGCCAGGAAACAGAGGAGCCGCCGTCACGATGGACAGGTCAAACTGCACTGTGGACGGTGCCGGTGGTGGTCAGACCCAGGAAGGATTGCCCAGGTCGACCGCTGCTGTGGTGCCCTCAACAGCATCGTCATCAACGACAACATTCGCATTGTCAGGTGTACTGAACAACAACACAAACAACCTGGGAGGTTCCGGTCACGTCGCTGCTTCCAACACAAGGTCCAACCAGGCTGTTCAGGATGACGAGACTGTCTTCACCTTAGGCAACGTCATGCAAAAGATGAAACTTTCCGACACTAAGCCTATTCCTGGACTGGGTTCTGGCGGAGTCGGAACTGAAGCAAATCGCTGCCGGGAAGATGGGATAGAAGGTGTCGACAACCCTGGTTATTTTGTAGCCGCAGCACCTCAGAATATTTACATGTTGAGTTCGGAAACTAATTTCAATATGGCCCAGAGTCACGGATCTGCAGCAAGTGCTCTTAATCCTGCCGGTGTTGTTGGTAACAGCAACAAGTTACAGTCTCAGGCCATTGCCTCGCGGCGGAGTGATTTCCCTTCACCTGTCAGTGCTTTGCCTGTTTCTTCCTCTGGGACCCGACCGCAAAGCAAATCGGAGGTGATTGGTGTGAGCAGCGGTCCTGTCCGGCCGTCCATCAGTCGCAGTAGCAGCGCCCGGATATCATCCTCAGGGACTCTTTCCAAGGGTGAAGCCTCAGCCGAGGACTTGCTGGCCATCTTGAGTGGTAAATCTGATCCCCTGGTGAAGAACCCAATAGCGCCAGCGTCTAGCTCAGTGGCCGGCGGTTTGGACAGCTCGAACCTGCTCCCCTCGAGGTTTCCCCTGGTGCAGCGTATGCCTGGGGCCGGGCCATCACCCGGGGCCCTGCAGATGTCGAGTCGCGAGCAGCCTCAGTTTGTGTTTGAGAGTGAGGTGGCTGAAGGCTGTACACCCCTGGCAGCAGCAGCATCAGGACTGGGACGGACAGATTTCCAACAACAACCGCAGCATCGTATACCAGGCTTCACTCCGCAGCCTCCTCCAAATGTGCACCAAGTAAGTACGTCAACATCACCGTCACCGCTGTCAACCTACCAGACTGCGTCTGCAGCAGTCACGTCTAACCGGGATGGCGTGATCGTCCTCAACAAACACATGATGGGGGGAGGCAATGTTATTTATCAACAACTGTTGGTGCAGCCCGAGCAAATGCGTTATGATGGGGTTGGATCGCCATTGTTCCCAAATTCACAAAACTTCACTTTCACTCCTAAAGCTTTTTCCCCCCATGGGAACCAATTGCCACAGCAGCAGCAACAGTTGGCGTATGGGGCAAAAATTTCAGCACCTTTGGGCAATCAGCAACAGGGCGATGAGCAGGCTTTGTACATTAACACATCTCCACAGGAACAAAGTCAGCACTTGGATCCCTCTGGTCCTCGGGTCCACTCGGACAGGGCCTGTCCCGTGTGTGGCCAGGACTTCAGCCACGTCCCCATGGAAAATTTCCAAGCCCACGTGTACGAGTGTTTTGACGAGGCGGGACCCGAGACCATGAAAGCCCACAGTGAAGATAAGTCTGCAGGAAACGCAGGTGGTGGTGGTGCTGCTGTAATTTCGGACCGCACCTGCCCCGTGTGCAATGCTAGGTTTGAACTTTCAGTGCCCCAGACGGAATTCGAGAGGCATGTGCACAGTCACTTTGGCGAAGAAAATTTTGAGATCGTTTCCTAGCCATGGACTGATGATGGTTGTTATAACAAAATTCAAACTGTTCGCAATATACTAAATTTATACCTTTGTTGCTGATATTGGATATTAAATAACCAACCTATACTTTTTTACAAAATTCACTTGTGTCTCAAGTAGATTATGGCACAGAATTTGTTTTCTGCTACCAATGTATGGTAAAGGGATTGAGATGCAGTTAAGTTTTCGTCTTGTGTCCCACAGAGCTGCTTCACCAGGAATGCCTCAAAGTACAGAAAGTGTATTTCTTTTTTAACCCAAATCATATGTCCGAGGGGGGGGGGGTTGCAGTAAACAAAGACAAAAAACAACAACTGTTCTTTAATATTAATTTAACTTACAAAGCTAAGATGGGAATTTGTCTTTGGGTTTTTACTCAAAGATCCATTTTCACTATTTAACAAACAGGGGCCACTGAGACACTGTACGAAAAAAAAAAAACAGGACCTACAATTAGGGTTTATTGTGGGAATGAAAACACTGCCTTGTTTTAAGGGCAGAGACCTTAAGTAACATTGGTCATAGATATGTACAAATTATTGGTTTAACCTTATCAACTATGGACAAGTACAATGTGATAATTCAAGAGTTCTGGAATACTTACAGATTTGACGTATCTGAATTAAACTTTTAAAACCATTATTTGCTACTATTTCAGATTGATTTTGGAATGATCTGAAATACTAATTAGGTTGTAATTTATAAAAATAAAAAACAATCAATGTTAAAAAGATTTTAATATAAAGATTACCTTGAAAGGAACTCATTTTACTAATTATTAAAGCAGAGATTGAGTCTGAAATTTTCTGTTAAATAGCTTCTTGTTGTGTATTTCTAGGATGAGTGAAGACATGTTTTGCCTTATTCTCCATTTTCTCTAATTTAAAATATCTTGCAATGGAAGACTAGTATTTCCTCTAAACCTATCTCCAGTAGATAGAAAGAGTCTAATAACAAAAAGATAAGTGGAGGAAGATCACAATTACAACTTTCTCAATTCCTCTTTTTAGATTCATTTGCTTCTCAGAATAAAATTTAAAAAAAGAACAAAAAAACAAGCTATAATAAACAACAATAAAAAATGAGAAACTTTATCTTTGAACTTTGAGGAAATATATGAAGCCCAGTCGTGGTTTCCGTTTTTTTTTTTTTTTCTTGTGGGTAGAAAAAAATTGAATTTGAATAGCTTTTTCTTTCTTTGAAACTAAAAGAAATTGTGTCATCTTGGATTTTGTTATTGTTGTTGTCGTTGTTTGTTTTTAATCTATAAACTAAATTTTTCCAGCCATTTGAAAGTTACATACAAATTTCGTTCTTTTACAAGAATTTCGTGTCAAATCATGTCTTTGTTGGAGTGAGAATTTAATATTTTTTTATGATTCAAAATTGTGCATTTTATCCAGTGCACGGCTCCATTATATGACCAGACTCTTAGATCACTTAGGCGGTGGAAACCAATTTTGAGTATATACCATCAAGATTTAATAGAGGCTTTTAAGTTACATTTGGAGGATTTTTTTCATCATTTGCACGCTTAACAACTGTTATTATATGGGCTTTTATAATAGCCAAGCAAATCAATGCTGTAGAAACTTTGTGATGGTTCTGTTGCATTTGGATATGTAAAGCTTGGTTTATTCAAATAAAATAACAAGGTTATAATAAGGTTCTATTAGGGAAAGGGTGCACTTCAACCTCACATAATGTATACTATATCATTACTAACGCAGCTTCAACTTCAAAAGTAAAAGATTAGGGCTCTATCAAAGTGTAACTTGTAATTAGATATGTACATGAAGAAGAAAAAAAAATAATCAAATGTTGCTTTTTTAATGCAGTTTCCAAATTAAAAATTTTTTTTTGCTTGGCCCTTCAAGTACATGCTAATAATATATGAACGTTTTGTGTACCTCCTTGGATTTAACATTGAAAATTCATGGCATTAGAAGACTATGGGGGAAGGGGGGTATTTTCTTTTAAAATTGGATCTACACTAAACATTATACTATAGAAGGTTACATTTTTATTTTATTTTTTATTAATTCAGAAAATATACAAATCCTGTCCTTTAGTGTGAGAGGTTTCATTGAAAACCATTCATTCAACAACTCAAAATACTTCACAGGATTATGCCATTATTTTTATGTGAGAAAGGTAAACACCGGGCACAACGTTAAAAGTTTAAAACTTGTATTGAATTACACCATATAAAAAAAAAACCCAGCGGGCAGAACAAGTCCGACTCAGGGCGAGCTCAGCACATCAGACAGAAAATTGCACTTTACAAATAAACTTTAAGACGTGAAGTGAAAGATTTATCAACAACTCAATAAGGGTTCAGACCCAGGATGTCCAGTGTTCACCTTTCTCACATTTAAATTTTATTATCTTAAAAATGTCTTGTATTAGAATCGGTACACTGTAGAGTTATGAACCAAATCTATCGAGCCCAGTTGTTTTCTCTCTTGTTTAAACCATCAAAATATACTCATCATTTTCCAAGAAAATAGATTTTTTTTTTATACATGTATATATTTTGTTGTGTGAAACATGTGGTTTGCTTTGTTTGTTTGTCTGATTGTTGTTGTTTTTTTTCTTTAGATTTTTGTACATTTCGCTCTTCTAAATAGCAGATTGAAACACATAAGCTGTGCCGTAACGTCATCTTTTATACATTTTACATAAGGAAAAGAAATTTCTAATGATGAACTAATGTTCATTAAGGATGCCATGAATTTTTTATATTTTTATGGCAAGATTTCTTGGGGTTTTTTATCATTTTTAAATTGGGAGGGGGGAGGAAGTGGATACATTCTCAAATAGTTTACAACTACTGTGAAGATCTCATAATTTTTAGGGCCTTTTAGGATTGGATACAAAATTAAAATGGGAGACATGCGTGAACCTTAAAATGTTACAGAATATAGACAGCTGCTCATTTTATTTTTAAAAATTTTTTTTGATTGTTTCTTTTCACACCTACAGAAACCTTCCACCAACTCTTATTTCTTCTAGAAACATGTTTTGGCCAGCTGCAAGCATTGGATGCTGCCTGACAGATAGTACTTTTGTAAGGCCTATAACTGGTTCTTGTTTCAAATTAAGAGAATCACGCTAGGAAGACTATAAATTATGAGCCTGATTCTATCAGAGCCAAAGACAAGAAAATAACCTATCCTTTTGCAAAATTCGGTGTAAATGAGTTTTTTTTCAACTATCAGGCTTTATTTTTTTGCCGAGGGGGGGGGGGGTTGTTGTTTTTTTTAACTTAGACATCGTGAAATTTTAATTCCAATGTCATTCTACATATTGTTTGCTTTTGACAAAAAATATTTATTGTGATGAACCTTTCAGAAGATATAAAAACAGAAAACTCTTATGTGCACATATATTTAATGCTGTAATAACATATCTTTTATTTATTTTATTTCCTTTCATTCTTTCAATCTAAAATACATGTGAGTGGTTCAAATAAACCTGACAGGAATTCAATAATGATAAATAAGTGTGTTAATGTTTTTATTCTACAGGTAATATCTTCATATTTGTAAACAGAGTTCAAAATTCCAATGGGCCTAAAATATTATAATGTACTTTCTGTCTCAAATAGGAGAAAAAAAATCGTCCAATAATTCCTTTTGAACCAAAGCATCATACCTAATGTTTAAATACAATATAAATGGTCGGAAGTGTGTCTGTCCGTCCGTCTCTCTCTCTCTCTCTCTCTCTCTCTCTCTCTCTCTCTCTCTCTTCTCTCTCTCTCATCGGATTTATTTTGACGGACGCACCGGATTTATTTAACTCCCTGCCACCAAATTATTATTATAATTATTATTATTATATGTATTCATAATCACTTTCTCCCCCCACCCTCTCTCTCTCACTCTCATATTTTCACACGTCTGTCTCCCTCTCTAATTATTATTATTATTATTATTATTATTATTATTATATGTATTCATAATCACTTTCTCCCCCCACCCTCTCTCTCTCACTCTCATATTTTCCACGTCTGTCTCCCTCTCTCTCTCTCTCTCTCTCTCTCTCTCTCTCTCTCATTGAAGGCAGCTTAGGCCTAAACGAAGATAGCCACTCCAAGGGTTTGATAGATATAGCAAGTGATTATATAAGCTGTATTGGTCATTTTATGTCAAGGTCCCCTGTACAGTGTATATTACCACAGTTCGAAAAGACAGTGATGAGTGAAACAGCAGATACATTCCGTTCTATACACACACACACAAAACAACAATGCAATCTCACATCCCATTTTTGAGCTTAATGCCACATGCATTAATTATTTTAAAAATCAAGCAAATGTTTGACAATTTAAACAAAACAATATGTCATTTTAAGTTGAAAATATAATTAACATTATCAAGAAGTCCATCATTACGATGATCACTACTGTATATAATCATACTTCAAAGTTGAAACATCAGGAATTAAATGGAGCATAAGATGAGTGTCTAATATTCGTTGTAATGGAAAAGCATTAGATTAACACAAGCATGTACATAGTTCTGTAGGGCGACCAGGAAAGGTAATGCAGTTGTAGGTTCAATTACTCAGTTATTTCACTACCCTGCTCCCCATCCCAAGAATTATTCATCAATTAGACTGAAAATGCAGTACTAGGACTAATCTGGTACATGTAGTATTGCGCATTGAGTAGGCCTACGTCGATTTAAAAAAAAAATTTTTTCAACCGACATGAGTAGACGTGTTTCCTACGGGTATGGCACAAGAATTCAGAGATAGTGCAGATCGTTTTAGAATTTAAATTGTTTAGGTGCCCTTAGACTAGTTATAGTGTTATCGAGTTGTACCTTTCATCAGATTTACGTCTCATATGTTGTAGAGCCTTGGTATATTAGTCTAGAGGTGTCTGATTCGAAAGCCACGATTGGTCAAAAATACATTTTTCCAATTTCGCCGCCTACTCCTTTGGTCGGTGTCGGTATAATCAAAGTCATTAATGTTAAGACGTTCAACTCCACGATTTTATCAATGATACCTGATAGTGACCTCCCTTGGAGTCGACCCGGTCGCCAGCATCAACAAACATAGCTAGAACTAACTAAAAGAGGTGCATGCTCTGGTACTAGCGCATTTCGTGGTACTAACTATTGCACGATTTTTTTTTCACAAAAAGGAGCGCAAAGTGGTATATACGAATATTCACTTTTCGATACTCTCATGTTGTAATTACATGTATTAGTTACGATATAAAACAATGAAAAGTTAATTCCTAATCCGGCAAGCCACTAGCATGGCTTCAGTCCTATCTTTACAGTATGCGAGACGAATGTTTTAACAACCACAAAACATCACAGTGGCGTCGAGGTTAATTAATTAAATCTACCTTAGAAATTAAAAGACAAAAGGTTTGTTTCATAATTAATTTACACGAAGGATCGACCTGACCTGATCTAGATCTAATTTAAGCAATTTTCTGTATCGAGATCTCCTTCCTTCTACTTTGAAACCCACGCTTAAGTGCACCACTAAGGTCAGTCATCGAGATACCACGACCAGATAGATTCGAAGAAGGCTCAGAATCCTTTACAAACTACAAAGAACGGCTAGATGCCCACGATGTGGCAAATTCAGTACCTGAAGCAAAACCAGCAGCTTCGCCACAAGCCGCACTGGGAACGAAGGTCTACAGCACCCTGCGCTCCCTCACCGCACCCACACTTCCAAGTGCTAGAACATAAGCAGAACTGTGTGTTATATTGGAAAAACACTTCTGCCCGAAAGCACTTGAGATGGTGGAAAAGTTTAAGGTCCATAAACGGAATCAAGAACCACCCGAATCTATCCCAGAATTCGTCACATCCATCAAACGTCTCTCAGAACACTGTAATTTTGGTGACAATTTAAAAGCTGCTCTGCGGCCATAGAACCTCCTACAAGAGGAGAACCTGACGTTGGACTCTGGAAAGAACTCATGGACAACTGCAAACATTCGTCTCTCATACTGTAATGATAGGACTGAAGCCATGCTTGCCGGAATAGGAATTAACTTTTTCTTTTTGTATATTGAACTAACAATTGCAAACACGAGGGTATCGAAGAGTGAATATATCGAACATACCACAGATACTCCCACTTTTTTTTAAATTACTTTAACAAATTAAGGAAGTTAGTGTTCGACTTGGGACGTCTCTTGCAGCTTGTTTATTTTCAGTTCCAAAGACTTGGGTTCCTCAGAAAAATTGTTTTCGTGTGATCAATTAATTTAAGACTGACTATAGATTCATGGAAATGTCTCGTTATGGAGACAGCTATAAGAGCTTTATTTTATCAAACTAAGCTAAGTGTGAGAAAAAAATTGCAAAGTGTGTGTTGCGAATGTTAGTGGCCGCTGCACAGCCCGTATTCATTTCCTATTCTTTATACAGTACCCTGCGCTCCTCACCGCACCTACACTTCCAAGTGCTAAACATACGCAGAACTGTGTGTTTTACTGGAAAAACACTTCTGCCCGAAACCACTTGAAATCGTTGAAAGGTTTAAGTTCCATAAACGGAATCAAGAACCATCAGAATCTTCCAGAATTCATCATCCATCAAACGTCTCTCAGAACATTGTAATTTTGGTGACAATTTAAAAGCAGCTCTGCGCGACAGACTTGTCTGCGGCCTTCGGGATGTCAACATCCAAAAGAGACTCCTACAAGAAGAGAACCTGACGTTGGACTCTGCAACCAACCTCGCTCTTATCATGGAGAAAGCACAACATGATGCAGTCGAGATGCAAGGACAAGCGCCTGCCGTTCACGCAATCAAGAGCTCGATAAAAAGGACACCATCAAAGTTTCCACCATGCCCAAGCTGTGGAAAAACAAATCACAAGAGGAGCGACTGTTTCCACAAAGATTCTGTGTGCAATCACTGCCACAAAAAGGGATATTTGCAGACCGTATGCAGGCCCAAGAAGCAGCCTAGCCCTAGCTCAGAGGGGAAGAAATATTTTAAACAGCGAACAAGGATAAACGAAGTCGATATCAACGTGAGTGATGACCAGTTCTCTCTTGAACTTAAATCACTCAGCTCTGGCACCAGAAAAAATAACGCTGAGCGTCAATCTGGACTCAATTCCCGTTAAAATGGAACTGGACACAGGTTCTGCGCTATCACTTATGATGCAAAGAGACTTCATGAAAATATTCAAGAAGAAACCTACTCTACTCCCCTCTGCAGTCAACCTCAAAACTTACACTGGGGAGATCATCCATCCACTGGGGAAAACTACCGTCCGCTTAACAACCCCTCATCAAGATAAACTACTGAATCTCTACATACTGCCCAAAGGAAGCAACCCCATCTTCGGCAGAGATTGGCTCAACCAAGTCCAAATTAACTGGCGGAGTCTACAACAACTCAATAAAATAGACAGCCAGTTCTCCACTTCCACCATTAAACAAAAATTCAAAGATTTATTTGGGGAAGGAATCGGCAGGATAAAAGACAGGGAAGCCACATTAGAGGTCATGGAAGGTTCTACTCCCAGATTCCTAAAGGCCAGACCAGTCCCCTTTGCTATCAAGCAAAAGGTCTAGATGAACTGGAACAGCAAGAAATATTGTATGTAAAGTCAACTACAGCGAGTGGACAACCCCCATCATCCCAGTGCTGAAGAAATTCGGCGATGTACCAATCTGCGGCGACTTTAAGGTAACCATAAATCCGGTACTTAAAACAGAACAGTACACTCTACCCAGACTGGATGACATGATGGCTTCACTTGAGAATGGAACTAAATTTTCAAAAATTGACCTCCGTCAAGCCAACTTCCAGTTGTCCCTGAAGGAAAGTTGTAAACATCTGACAACAATAAATACAAGCAACGCGCTATGTCTTCAACAGACTCGTATTTGGCATTACTTCCGCCCCAGCAATATGACAGAAAACGATGGACCAGATACTACAAGGTTTACCTGGAGTCCTATGCAATCAAGATGACATGGTCATATCGGGAAGGACAGAGGAAGAGCACCACAAGAACTTGCTTATGGTTCTTGAAAAGCTTCAAAATTGCGGGATGAAAGCAAATTTTGACAAATGCGCTTTCTACATGGTCTTCTGTGGAATCAAGATAAGTAGCAAGGGTCTCCACAAGACAGACGACAAAGTTAAAGCTATTCAAGATGCACCTGTCCCAAGCAACAAATCTCAGCTCAGATCCTTCTTGGGCCTTGTCAACTACTACCACAAGTGGCTCAAAAATGTCGCTCAAATTGCAAAACCACTATACAATCTTTTGCAGAACAACACTCCATTCAATTGGTCAGAGGACTGCCAAACTTCCTTTGGTACAATAAAGTCTATGGTGGCATCAGAATTGGTCTTGACACACTACGACCCATCTCTTCCCTTAAAATTAGCAACAGATGCTTCACCATACGGCCTGGGAGCTGTCATATCCCATGTCACAGAAGAGGGAGAAAGACCAATATCTTTTGCTTCCCGAACCCTCTCGAAAGCTGAGCAGGGATACTCTCAACTCGACAAGGAAGCCCTAGCCATCGTATGGGCAGTGAAGAAATTCTTCTTCTATCTTTGCGGTCGTCATTTCACGCTGATAACAGACCACCAGCCGCTGAAATACATTTTCAGTCCAGATAAAGGAATACCAGCTATGTCTGCAGCCCGCCAACAACGATATGCTGTATTCCTCTCAGGTTTCAATTACTCAATTGAATACCGAAACTCAAAAGCAAATGCGAATGCGGATAGTCTGTCTAGATTACCACTACCAGTTTCAGACACTGATAGTGAGACAAACGATGATACGGACGAACTGTATTACCAAGAAGTGGTAGAATCCATTCCTGTTAGCGCGAAGTCCATCGCCAAGGAATCACG
>RQTK01000636.1:183581-231081 GCA_003991915.1 Elysia chlorotica
CTACTACTACTACTACTACTACTACTACTACTACTACTACTACTACTACTACTACTACTACTAAGAAGAAGAAAAAGAAGAAGAATACAATATAATAACATTACCCCTGTAACACGTGCCCCATTACCTTGCAGTGACATCACAACCCTATCGAAGAGGTTCTGAGGTAAATTTATAAATATAGCTCAGTATAGAATACTGTTGAGCGCAATATAATTGAGGCCTTAATATTCAGCAAGCCAATTAACTGGGCCCTTTAGTTTCAGCCTGAGAGGTCATATGGTCCCAGTTATGTACGCTTAGGTTTTAGCCCATCATCATAGGGTGAGACGCTATTTATTCAGTCTATACAACATTGCACGTATTCATGGCAAACCGGACCAGCTTCACGCTTTGTATATATATAATTATATATTCGCACCACCAGCCCACGCAGCCATGTCGGCGAAACTATGAACCTGAGTGTGAGGTTATAAACTAAGACTACAAACATGTCAGTGATGTTACATGCGGTAGGAGAATCTGTTGATTCAGAACCCTTCATCATTACTAATTGGGATATTTATAATACTACAACTAATACGCATGATAGTATTACGAGTGGTGGCAACCATGCAACAATGACTTTGCAAAAATTTCGGCGTATATCTTTAATTTTTTTTTTAACAAATACGGGATTAACAAAATGTGGAAAACATGGGGAGTTTTATTTTAGTTTATTCTTATCTTGTTTTTGTTTTTCATTCAGAATGTTAGTCTTCGCCCCACCCCGCCAAAAAAAAAAAAGACGAGAGAATTAAAGGGGAGCCGTAATCTCGAAGTTATACAGAAGTCATGGCATCCCCGCACTGTCTCGTACGTGGCAGCACATAAAATTGTCAGACTTAAAGTCTTAGGATCAACCGTCGTAAAGGACCTAGGAGAATTAAACATTCGGAGAAAGTTTCTCTCCTATTAAAAAATTTTAAAGGTTTACTTACTTTTCCGATCCAGCAGCCACTTGAGTCTGCGCCCTTCGCCTTGAAGTTTAAACCTCAAGGTTTTGTAGAGAAATATACCCGATATGGATGCGGAGATGTAACTGCCAAACCTCATGTTTTAAGTCCGAACACTATTGAGCTACTGGCACTCCGCTGTGAAAGGAGTTCGCCATCAGTCAGGCTATAGTGTGGATAGGTCCCAATACTAAAATCTGACAATTTCACGTACCACCTTATACGAGACATTGAGCGGATACGATGTCCCTTGTTTCAGCCGGTGACATTATAGTGTTTAATACCGACACCGACCCAACCTGAAGGAGAGTAAATTGTAGTACATGTATTGTCTTCTAAAATGACCATAAACACACACATAGGCTACAAACACACAGGCAGAGTTTGTATGCGAGAGAGTGGGTGGGGTGGGTGAGAGAGAGTGTGACAATCTTTTGTTGTTGCTGTTGTTGTTGTTGTTGTTGTTGTTGTTGTTTATTGTTGTTATGGGTACAATCCCCTCTCAGACCGCTTCGTTTTTACCTAAATGGTTGGGTCAGAGTCTGTACATACAATGAGACTGGCTGAGGCAGTAGAATTGTTGGATGTTGGGATTTTTATTCGTCGCCGCACGGCACAGACTCCTCAATTGGGAACTAGGATGCTTTTACCAGGGGAGAGCCCCCCTCCTGCCACACAGAGACTTCATAGTGAGGAGAGACCATGGCTCAGTCGGGCGCTACAATGTACTCTGAAATGAGAGCGAGTGTTCCGCGGTTCGAATCGCAACTGAAGCCCCGTTTCCGTAATCTAAAAGAAAGCTGTCCTATGATTATGAGACAAAATAAATATTTCTTTGAGGTCTTTGACGAAGCAGACAAAACTGCACATGTCGTCTAAAACACTCGCCATAGTTGCAGTTTATCTGCTGTGAAGCACCATAGACTAGCTGAAAGTAAAGTATTTTGGTCCCAGCTGTCTCCTAGTTGAACATGTCTTAGGTCCCTGCAGAGCCCCCATGCCACGAAGGGATTCCAGATCGAGATGCAATACCTGGGGGGTGGGGCTTGACCAAGCACGAACATCAATGATGACTCAACCAGTCACAGCCTTCACTGTTATAGAGTTTTCTCTCTTTTCTATGCAAGCAATCGAACATAACGACATCAACAACAAACAAACAAAGAATAAGAAGAGTAATAAAAGCGACGACCAGGGCGGGGCTCAAACTCCGGATCTCCTGCACCAAGGGTCGAAGGTTTACCTTCAGCTACACCAAGGTCCTGATTTAAACTAGCTACATACCCAAAACATGGTTTTACAATGTAGGCCTACGATGTCAATAAAAAAATAATTACATTATTTACTATGATTATAAGTTGAAAAGTGTAAGAATATGAATAGGGACTAAAAAGAGTGATAGTTTGATGGGAAGAGATAGAATGACTGGGAACCAGAATCTGAAAAAAAATGTGCAGTGAAAAGAGTACGAATCTCGAAAGATTAAGGATTTGAATGGGGAGTAAAAAGAATAAGACTATAGACATTGGGGGCTAAGCCGGTCACAGGAGCCCAAATCCGAAAAACAAATATTACTCTTCGTGGGTTTCAATACGCGGGCTCCCCAATTGGGTGATCAACGCCTCTCATTTTTCTACCACTCCGCCCCCCCCCCCCCCCCCCACAGCCCCCACCAACACAACCACACCAACTAATATAAATACAACGACACCGCCCCCCCCCAAAAAAAAACCAACAAAAACAAAACAAAAAACAAAACAAAAAACAAACAACAAACAAAAAACAACAACATCAACAACAAACAACATCAACAACAAACAAAAAAACAACAACAAAAAAACAAACAGGAGGAAATAAGCCAACAATTTAGGCCCAAACATACCCACTGGATGGAGAAGTATCATTTGTTTACCCCCCCCCCCCCCCCAGGCAACAGCAACAACAACAACAACAACCCACAAGTCGAAGCAAGAGAAAAAAAAAATCAAAGCTGTAAAAGGTCAAAGTGACCCACGCAAAACTGGCGCGAAACTTCTATCTAACTAGATACGTATACAAGTTAACTGATAATAATCTACATAGGCCTACATAATTGCACCACTTATTGCCCCCTCCTTTATAATACTTTGAGTATTCATTTTTTTCCATAAATATCAAAAGACCACGTGTACTAGAATCTATGTAGATCTGCATGCTTAACAGCTTACGTACAGTGATGAGGAATCACATGGACTTGTCCCAGGACTTGCAATGGCTAGTACCCAACATCCTAGAGTTCTTCCACTTGTCCCTCTTTCATTTCCTGTAATTCTTATATGTAGCAGTCATTATTTATACTTTAAAGCACTCGTGAAATTGTGTTATTGCTTTAAAATTGAAAAGCAAAACAGAACAACAAAAATTAATTTTGTTTGGACTTTGGAGCATAGGCCTAATAATGAATAGTACTAATTGAGGATAACTAAGAGAAAAAATACAGAAAAGACAAACAAGAATTACTCGCCCTTGTAGCCTATTACGAGGGGGGAAAGGCGAGGCTTCGCCCAACCAGACACAAACCAAAGCCACACTGCGCGCGCAGTGAATGCCCCACTGAATGTTGGGATATACTTGATGGGTTGGCGAAGCCGCCATGATGGATCAGAAAAATTGTTTAGAATGTGGATCACTTGTAGACGTTGGATAGACTTAATCAAGCTGTGTTTGATTCGAAAAGGATACCAAAATGTGGAACTGATGTTTAATTAAAGTTTGTTGTGTTAAAATTCCCTTTTTAGGGCCTTTAACCTCGCATTAGCGAGATTTTTGTCGGACTATCTCATTAGCATATTTTGAAACCAGCACGATGAGCAAGGTTTCTTTTAGGGCTCGGGCACTTGATGCCTCAAAGCCTATGCCTGTTTACAGGGCCTGTGAGATTCCAGACATGAAGGATTTTGCACAGATTAATCGCTCTGTGCCGCAAATGCCCACAGGAATGGAGAAAGAAGAAGAAGCGGTGAGTGCTTAGGATCTAGCTCCAACTTCGGTCGAAACGGCCGCCATATTGGATTTTTGTATCATTTTGCTTGGGTTCTACGAGAGGTCCTTTGTATTGTCAACATGGTCCCCCATTTTTCCCTCACACCATGTGCTGCTGATCCATAACATTTTCCGCTTTCTCTCTTTACTTCAACCGATCCTTGATTACTTAATTTCCCTTTCAATCAAGGGAAATCCCCCTGTTACGTCATCGTCAAACCATTGACCTACTTTTGTTTGTTTTCATCTTCACCAAAGGCTAACCACGTGCTTTGCTCAACAATCTGCAGTGTAGGTTTCAATAGCATCAGTGTTGCTTATGCACCTGAATATGAAAACATAATGTATTGCGTGGGTGGGAGGGGGGAAGGGGGTTAGCGATTGTAGAAGGTGGATGGATTTCTTCAGGCTATTACTAATGAACTTTACCTTCATCCAGATCTAGAATCTAGATAGCAATGCATTGATTAGTGAATGACTGAATCTTGGATGAGTCACTGAGTGTCACTCTTAGCACCTGAGCAAGTGACATTACATCTTGGCTTAGAGTTCCCAGATTGTATGAAGACCTATTGAGTATTCTGTATTGTTACGACATAAGCTCCCCACTTAAACATAGATACTAGCTCAAATTTAAAACATAAAAATATAGGGCTAGCAAAATCATTTATGTCCAATGAAAAAAAAAACTATTAAATGTTTGAACACCCTCATGGTTGATTTCTTATAAATGGCCCTCTTTCTGATGTTTGTGTTTGACTAATTGGAAAAGAATCACTAAGGCCTACTGATTCAGCCCCATTTTGTCTTGAAAAGTAGGGTTCATTATTCTACAAAAAAGTATTGACTAGTCCTGTTACAATAGAATTCGCATCATATAATGGGTGCCTTTATTGACAGGTTGTGTTGTCATACAGTCATTATATGATTATGGGTTCATACTTTGAGCTGTATGGTTGAGGAGTGTTGGTTTCCCAATAATGTTTAACATCAACAGCAAGGGTTTATTGTTGATGGGTCTAAATACTAATTGGCTGACAATTTTACGCACTGCCACAGGGAAGCTGCAAGTACTCAAGTGTCCGTTGATCATAAACTCACACATTGACAATGAACCAACCAAAAGGGGATGAAATCTATTACATTTTTGACGTTTTTAGACAATGGTTTTTGAGTGGGACCTAGTCTCTGATTGAGAGAACAAGACTCTTAACTGCCTTAAATGGGATTGTTACATAGTTCAGCGTTAAGACTTCTACACAAGTCTTATGAGTCAGTAAGAAAATCCATAGCATTTTTGAATGAAACAAATTCCTTTTAGTTTCATTTTCTTCTACGTGGCAAAGTAACTAATATTATTAAAATTTTAAAGATACAGCTGTTGGTTTTGCCTACGTGAATCATCTACAAGAGTTTTATTGATGTGTCCTTGGTAACTTGTTTCCAAATTATCCACTAAGCTGAGAAAACTATTGATACCTTCATGTGCTATATTATGTCTTTGCACCCTTAATTTTGAGAAGGTATGATGAAAGAAATTCGTTGGATTCCCCTACATGAATCTTCAATGATTGATTTCTTACAACTGAACCTTCCAAGGACCTCTAACATTTTGAAACGCACAGGCAAGGAATTGAGCCAGTCTCTGTCACATTTGATTCATGAATAGAAAACATTTTTTATATACATCTCCTCCGAAAGTTGTGGTTTGATTTTTTGTGTGTGTGTGTTGTTTTTTTTTTGCCCAATATTTGTTGAATTTTTCTTAAGGGACTTGATTCCTTCTGGTCTTGGTAAAATAATGTATTTTATGGATATCAGTTGAAGTTTTGTGCCAGGAAATTTCTTCTCACAAATTAGCTATACAATATTTATGATATTGACGTAGTGCCATCATTGGGTTTAGTTACATTTGTTTCGAGGTGTGATGGAAAATAAACTTATTGGTTTGCCCCCTCAGGAGATATACTTAGAGAGGTTTCTTTAAAAAGTCCTTCTGAATTTTTATGGTGACCATTGTGATAAGCTGAACATTTCCTTTTTCCAAATTAAATGGGCAACCATCAATGCTTTTTATCGTGTTCGGCAACCTTGATGTTGAGAAGGCATGATGAAAGAAATTCGTTGGATTCCCCTACATGAATCTACAATGATTGATTTCTTACAACTGAACCTTCCAAGGTCTTGATCTCAGCCTGTCCTCTAATATCATTTTGAAACGCACAGGCAAGGTATCGGGCCAGTCTTTGTCACATGTGGTTCATGAATAGAAAACATTTTTTATATCTCCTCCGAAAGTTGTGGTTTGATTTTTGTGTGTGTGTATTTTTTTTCACCAATATTTGTTGAATTTCTCTTAAGATACTTGGTTCCCTCTGGTCTTGGTAATGTATTTTATGGAAATCAGTTGAAGTTTTGTGCCAGGAAATTTCTTTTCTCAAAATAACTATAGATACGATATATGATATTGACCATTTTGTTTCCAAGTTGGACACATATTTTGATCAGTCATAAATTAACATAGTTGTAATGCCATCCTTTAGGTTTAGTTAAATTTGTTTTGAAGTGTGACGGAAAATAAACTTGGCTGACAATTTTAGGCACTGCCACATGGACGCTGCAAATACTTGTGTGTCATTTGATCATAAACTCTCATATTGACAACAGGGGATGAAATCAGACATTTACATTTTTGACATTTCATTTTCTAGACAATGGTTTGAAATGGGACCTAGTCTCTGATTGAGAAAATCCATAGCATTTTTGAATGTTAAAAAATTCCTTTTAGTTTCATTTTCTTCTATTTGGCAAAGTAACTATTAATTATTAAACTTTTAAAGATACTTACAGCTGTTGATTGTAACTACGTGAATCATCTACAATATGAGTTTTATTTATGTGTCCTTGGTAACTTGTTTCCAAATTAACCACTCAGCTGAGACAACTATTGATACCATGTGCTAGATGTCTTTGCTCCCTTAATATTGAGAAGGCATGATGAAAGAAATTCGTTGGATTCCCCTACATGAATCTACAATGATTGATTTCTTACAACTGAACCTTCCAAGGTCTTGATCTCATCCTGTTCTCTAATATTATTTTGAAACGCACAGTTAAGGAATTGAGCCAGTCTCTGTCACATGTGGTTCATGAATAGAAAACATTTTTATATCTCCTCCGAAAGTTGTAGTTTGATTCGTGTGTGTGTGTATTTTTTTTCACCAATATTTGTTGAATTTCTCTTAAGACACTTGGTTCCCTCTGGTCTTGGTAATGTATTTAATGGGTATCAACCACCTCAGGGGGTATTCTTGAGAGGTTTCTTTAAAAAGTCCTTCTGAATTTTAATACTGACCATTGTGATAAGCTGAACATGTCCTTTTTTAAAATTAAATGCACAACCATCAAAGCTTTTTTGTGTTTTTATCATGTTCTGTATCCTTGATGTTAAGAAGGCATGATGAAAGAAATTCGTTGGATTCCCCTACATGAATCTTCAATGATTGATTTCTTACAACTGAACCTTCCAAGGACTTGATCTCAGCCTATCCTTAAATGTGGTTCATGAATAGAAAATTTTTTTTATATGTCCTCCAAAAGTTGTGGTTTGATTTTTGTGTGTGTGTATTTTTTATTCACCAGTATTAGTTGAATTTTTCTTAAGGGACTTGGTCCTTCTGGTCTTGGTAATGTATTTTATGGATACAGTTGAAGTTTTGTGCCAGGAAATTTCTTCTCACGAAATAGCTATAGATATGATATTGACCATTTTGTTTCCAAGTTGGACACATTTGTTTAGTCATAAATTAACATAGTTGTAATGCAATGCTTTAGGTTTAGTGGGACTTGGTTCCTTTTGGTCTTGGTAATGTATTTTATGGATATCAGTTGAAGTTTCGTGCCAGGAAATTTCTTCTCACAAATTAGCTATACAATATTTATGATATTGACGTAGTGCCATCATTGGGTTTAGTTACATTTGTTTCGAGGTGTGATGGAAAATAAACTTATTGGTTTGCCCCCTCAGGAGATATACTTGAGAGGTTTCTTTAAAAAGTCCTTCTGAATTTTTATACTGACCATTGTGATAAGCTGGACATGTCCTTTTTCCAAATTAAATGCACAACCATCAATGCTTTTTATCATGTTCTGCACCCTTGATGTTAAGAAGGCATGATGAAAGAAATTCGTTGGATTCCCCTACATGAATCTACAATGATTGATTTCTTACAACTGAACCTTCAAATTTTATTTGTTTGACTCGGTCTGACCCAGTCTTCTATTTTTTCTTGAAAATCTAAGGCTTAGGGGTATACTTTGGTCTAGTCTCAGTATAAAAAACGTCACTATTACTAAGTATTAGTATTATATTAATAGAAAAGAAACTACCAATTTCCAAGTCGAACTTGTTAGATATGTTACAATCTCCTCTAGAGAGTTAATGGGGCCAAAGTAAAATTACATTTGTAGTTAATTTCTTTTTGTCTTGGCATTGTCCTTTATCTATAAATCGATATTTTGTTTCCAGAAATTTCTTCTGGCATAATCATAATAAATGATATTGACAACTTTTTTTTATATTGACATAGATAGTGGATTGCAGTCAGGAAAGAAAATGGTTGTAATGTCACCCACCAGGTTCAATTGAATAATACTTTTTTGAAGATGTTTTTTGTGTTTTTGCTTACATTGTAATTAGCTGTTTCTTTTACAAATTATGGCTGATGACAAAAATATCAATGTACTATTAAATGCTCTCTTATGTTTTTTCTTCAATAATGAGAAGGCATGAATCTAAAATGAATCTCTTCCAATGTTTTTAAAGTCGGGCTTAAGCTCGCCGAGTTTTCTAATTCTGGTTCTGTTGGAATGTAAAGTGTTTCAGTTGTTAAATCTGATTTTTTTTTTTCTTTTAGTGTATAAAGATTGTGACATTGTCACGGCCAATGCTAGTGGTTTCTTGTGTTGAATCTGTATTCTGGTTATCAATTTAATGTTCTTTCAGGAAAGCTATTTCTAAAATATTAACAATCAATAGTAAAAACGTTGGGCAGCTATCAAATTAGTGGAAAAGAATGGAACATCACATGGTTTTTAAACTTTATATGACCTTGAACAAATTGTTAGTACAATTTGAAGGTAATGAAGCTGAGGCATTTTACAAAAAATGTTTCCTTTGGCTTATCAACTATTGATTACACCTAAGCATTGCAAAATCATTATAATGTGTGAAAGAATACCTACACTGACTTTCCTTAATTGGTCGACTGAGAATTATTACAATTTTTTGTGTTTTATTTTGTCTTGTGATCTATAGGCTATTTTTTTTTATTGTTTTTTGTTTTGTTTATATAGTTACAGGTAGCATTCATACTGAGTTTACCTTTAAATGTCAAACTTACTCTGAAACTAGAAAGAAGGGATGATGAAAGAAATTTGTTGGATTCCCCTACATGAATCTACAATGATTGATTCCTTGCACCTGACCTTTCTTCTGATCATACTTATGTTCCTAATAAGTAAATGTTTGGTTTTTCTCAGCTGGTAGTCTCTCTACATCCAAATATGCTTTTGAATTTAATCAACAAAATGAAAAATCGATCAGAATTATTGGCTTAGGTTTGAAAAGCGCTTTTATGTAATGTTGAGTGTTCAGTTGTTCAAAACTAAGGCAGGCAATGTTCTATTTTCTGGTAACCAATTAAACGTATTCTTTCAGGAAGTTCAATGTGAATATCAAATGACCTTATAGTTGTAACAGCGGAATACAATCTTAATTAACATCAAATAAATAAAGACTTTAGTATTTAAAGAATCAACCAAAAGATTTGTATATATAATTTATTGTAAAAGTACCTTTATTATATGGAGGTTACATGGATTATGGAACCTGCACATGATCTTAATGCTTAAGTGTATGCCGGAAGATGTGATGAAAAAATAAACTTGTTGGATTCCCCTACATGAATCACCCATGACTGATCCACTGAAACTGATCTTCCACTTAACTTAGCCCAATATCCTTTCTCTTGAATGAACTGGGTAATTCACAATATTTGAGTGGTCTATGAAAAAGGCCAGTGTTTTTTTTGTTTTGTGTATTTTGTGTGTTAAAGAAACAATTTTTTAAATAGTCCTTTTTAATTTCAAAAATATAAAAAATCTGGTTAAGGCTTTGAAATTTGGTAAAATAATTACCTAAAATAAGACTTGTTTTTCCAAACGATATCAGCTGTTCAAAACTAGGCATTTTAAGCGTAAATAATTAATATAAGGGACTCAACACTTAGGACTGAATGTTCCATGGTGTTCATTCATACCATCCTTTTCACAGAAGTGACACTTAAGAGAATAAATCCTGATTTTTGTTGTTGTAGAGCATTTGTTAAAACTTGTGACAGCAAATAAACCCAGAACATAACAACTATAATGTTCCCCTTGACTGAGACTCTATCCAGACCAATTTGTACATGCAATAATTGTTAAAATTTATTTATCAAAATTACTTAGCATCTACATTTGTACTTTGATGCATGGTGACTGTCTAAGCAGTATTATATATTAGTCTCTTTGATTTTAAAAGGTTTATGTACAACTTTTGTTGCGGTTATGCTTCAAATGCATATAAATTGGGGCTCATACAGATTTGAGTAAGCATGGTAATGGATCAGGGAAAAGCACTTGATTTTTATTTTCCTATAGCCAATTGGCATCTTTTATCTCAATAACTACAAGGGTATTTTTACCTAAAAGTGGAAGGATTGATGAAATATGTTGGATTCCCCTACATGAATCATTAATGACTGATTAAAATTTCTGACCTTCCTGCGTTAAAAAAAATAACATAAATTTGGTTTAACCCGTTTAAAAGGCGTTACTATTTTTGTCGCATTGTTTAATTTGAAAATAAACAGTGGACAAATTAGCTTATATTGCTAAATCCAAATTCGATTGAAAAAGTGCCTAATACACATGTTTCAACAACTCAGTGATGCCAATTTTCTGTAAATTAATTGACTTTTAATAACACATATTAATTGGCTAATTATGGTTCAGTTATGTGTTGTATGATTCACTGTTGCGTCACTTTATCATCATCATGAGAAAAGGTCTAATAAATATATTTATATAGCTGGCAACACCACCCATCCTCCCCCTTCAAAGGCACTATCTCTATCAAATATAAAGAGGACATATATCCATGTTAGGCAGTCAGTGAAGCAATTCACCCCATCTTCAGTACAGAATTGCTTGTGTATCATTAATTTAGAACTTGGAGAGTTACCTTAATTTAAGTTATATTTTCCTTGTTTTAAACCACCCTTGCACTTCAAAAGTGATTGTATTGAGCTATACTGATGGATTAGAACAAAGAAATGAAAAATAAAGGGTGTTAACAGCTCACGTCAAGTATCCAATCAAAAAGCGAGCAGAACATTGTTAAAGTATGAAATGCCACAAACCCTTCTCAAGGAAATCCTTTACAAGTCTAATACTAGTTATAGGGCTAAAGATAATTTTCAGTGTGAGCCTTATGGTTATATAAGGAGTTGTGAAAAATCGAGAAACGTCACTTTTATCTGTGTCTCTGGGTTACTCTCCTTCATGTTTTGAAGCCATGAGCAATTTTCATGTTTAATTGCATTTAATTATAATTATTAAAATTTTTGATACATACATTTTATACATGATACAATACAAGTGATCATGTAAAATACTTGTTTGCGTTGTTTTCATAACAAACTTGATTTTTCTCAGGAGCATCATCTTCAAAGAGCCTTATCTGCCCAACAAGTATATGGCTCCTCTGAGGCTCTGGTCATTCCCATTCCCGAGGTCCAGGACATTGCAGAGCGGTATCATGTACTCTATCCGTCAACATACAAGACGACCAAGCAGTACATCCATATACAGGGTATGAGTGTTTTCAAATTGTACGGCCTTCTTAGTCTTTCTTGTTTTTGTTTTGTTTTGTTTTTTAAGCGTTAGGTTCTGTTCGTTTGTTTTTTATGGCCCTCTGCCTCATTAACAATAACAGCAATTAGGTTATGTGGTGGACAGGTTTTATGTACTCATGTTTGATAATTTATCAGCATGTATTTACCAGAGGTTGTTTTTGTGAAACTGCTCAAGCTAATGGATCAAAGAAAATATTAAATCGTGCAAAAAAAGAAAATTTTTTTTAAAGGTGAAGTATTATCAATATTTTGGTTAAAAAATATAGGTGCTTCCATATTTCTTAACTGTCGTACACATTACCATTCAAACTTAACACTAACAGATGAGTTTCTGTATTAAGTGTGTTTTTAAGTTTTGAAATTTGTTTTTTGACTGACAGAAAATAGTTTTGTCCCCTTGTTCGTTTATCAATTAAAGTGATGCTGGCATGATTTAATTAAAATTGAATTGGAATGGTCAATTTTTATTTTGTTTTCTATATGCCTTGTTTTCAGCTTTCAATATGGACCAGGAAATCCCAGACTATGATATGGACAGCGAAGATGACACGTGGCTCACGGAGCAGAGCAAAAAGATGGAAATTACTCCCCTCAAATTTGAAGAGATGATGGACCGACTTGAGAAAGGAAGCGGACAACAGGTAGGGTCTAGGTAGTTGTTTTTAGGTTTTGTTTGTTTATCATCCGCTTAACAATAACATATTGATATAAATCAGGGGAAAGTATCAATGTCTTATTTTGGCAACTTTCATGGGTGCAACTGCAAGTTTTCTGGAATAAACCAGTCTTCCAGATTCGTGCCTTGATGGTAAAAACACCTAAAAACCCATCTTTTTTCGTTCTGGCAGGACACAAAGCAGTGCCATGATTTAAGTCTTGATTAATTTTGTTTGCCGTGATCCACTTTAAGTTGGAGCTTTCTTAAAGACCGCAGGCAAGATTTGGGAGATTTGTTTCTCTATCGGAAAGAGACTTTTAGTCATCTAAATCTACATCTAGAACGATACGGCAATATCCCACCAAGTCAGGAACATATGAGATAATTCCATATTAAGTACATGCTGACATTTAACAAAAATATTTGTCTATCCGTGTCCCATACCCATGCTGCTTTGTCAGGTTAAGGGGGCCTCAAGTTGAAGAACCTGTAACTTAATACTTGTTAACTTTTTCAATTTTTGGTCCCTTGATACAGCATGCGTCACAAGCTATCGTTCTGTATGATACAATTGTTGTTTTGCCATGATATTTTTACTTGGATATTTAAAAAAAAAGGAAGATTATATCTATAATATTATTGCTTGGCAATGAGGGATCCCAGTCTTCCAATCCTGTAGCTATGACAATTACCAGAAGGGAGTTCTCTCAATGCTTATGACCAGTTTTTGTCATGTTTATTTTGAAACTTATCAACTTTAATCAAAACAATAGGGAGATTTGTGTTCTATTTTAACTGTTTGTAGACTTGGGTATTTACAACCAGAGTAAACTAGTTTGGAACCATTGTTAATCTCTCTCACTATCTCTCTCTCCTTGCATTCTCTCGATCAATCTATGTTGTTACTCGTATCAGTTCATCATTTAGCGTCCAGTACCATTTCATATTTCCTCTTCTTAAATTTCTCTCTTCCTCTCTCTCTTTCTTTCTTTCTTTCTCGTGTAATATAGTCTAAATCTAATATATTCCTCTTCCGCTCTGTGTGTCTCTCTTTCTCTCTATCGTTTCGCTTTCTCACACACTATGGCTTCAACTGGAGAAATACCTGTATCAGATTTTAACTTAGACCTTGCGTTGTTTAGCTCCAGATATAATCTGTTCTTTGCCCGTTGGCGTCCTTGGCCATCTCTCTCTCTCTCTCTCTCTCTCTCTCTCTCTCTCTCTCTCTCTCTCTCTCTTACACATAAAATGAAGTTAAATATGTAATCTGCTAATAAGAAAGTATAACTCATTCACCTGAGTTTCTGAATTTTTTCATCTCCCCCCACTCTCCCTTTCTCACTTGCTATCTCTTGCACCTCTGTTTGTTCTCTCACTCTATCTTTTTTTCTTTTTTCGGCACTTCTTTCACTCCTTTCTCTTCTGGCCCATCTCTCCTATGCCCTTTGGCTTTATCCCTCTTGTTTTACATACACACTATCCCCCTGTACCCTTCTCTCTATGCTTACTATCTTACTTTCCCTCTCTTTTTCTTATCTCTCTGTCTGTCTTTGTCTCTTCTCAGAACAAATGTTGTGTGTTTTTGGTTGATAAACCTCATGTTTATTTATGATGTGTAAATATGACTAGCAAAGGTTGTGTAGATTTTCCGGATTGATGAATTTTGAAAAAGACAATTTCTGGATTAATCATCCCGACTCACTTGCACCCATGAACTTTTGTATGCAAGCTGATTGTGTGATAAATGTGGAATTGATCCCTTCTTGACTTATGGTGATCACACTTTTTCTAATTTGGCTCTATTTTTCTTCCCTGTGTAGGTGGTCACTTTGAGAGAGGCAAAGTTGCTCTTAAAAGAAGATGATGACCTGATCATGGCGGTGTATGATTATTGGCTCAACAAAAGACTAACCATGGTGGGTATCACTAACCGCAACCGCAAATTAGTGTTACCAAATTCATTATCTACACTCCTCCAAATCTCGTTGGAATTAGAGATGTGTTAGACGTGTTAATTTCTTTTTAGTTTTTAAGTTAGTCAATGAGTCTCACACTGCACGTGCATATTTCTGGCATTTTAGTACTACGAAGTTTAAAAAATTACTTTAAGTGGCAGCTTACACTCTGAGACAAAATTTAGTTTGGCAGGTCTTGATATTTGCTATAGGCCTGCTTGAATTCATCAGAATTATCCCTCTGAAGCCAGAGAGAGAATGTCCTACACTTTTACAAAACTGTCTGGTATGTGTTGGATTAAAAAAACAGAATTTTTTACTTCACTTATTTATGGTAGAACACACATGTCATTTTATTTATAAAGTAGGTCTACTTTGTGGATATAGTCATTTGATGATTTTTTAAAATGAAAATTTAATGCAAATAAGGATTACTGTTCTGATAACTTACACTTCAATTACTACTTTGTCTACAGCAACGGCCCCTTATTGCTACTGTGAAGTCTGAAAAGCGTGACGGCACCACAACCAATAACCCCTATGTTGCTTTCCGTAGGAGGACTGAAAAAATGCAAACACGCAAGGTGAATGTTTATACAATTTTAAAAATTTAACTTTACTTCATTAGGGAAGCAAAATCAAAGAATTGTTGATCTGTGCTTGTTTTGTTGCTGTTGTCAAGATTAAACTTTGAAAGTGTGTAAAATGTTTCCCAACCCTCTATTCCTCAGAACCGGAAGAATGATGAAGTTTCATATGAGAAAATGCACAAGTTACGCAGGGATCTTCATAAGACTCTGTAAGTTCTCATAACTTATGCTGTTACTTATGCAAAAGAAATTTCCTTATTTCACCAGTTACTTTAGTGTACTGGAAAAAAGATGAAGACAAATAATATAATACACAAATCCTTATTTAACCCTCAAGGGAAAATTAAAATACACTCTTGTCATGCAACAAATGAAATTATAAAGTTTACAACCATATGAAAATAAAAGGTAGAATTTTGACATAAAGATATTATATATATATATACTATATAAATCATATCACAATATCACAGCTTGAGTTACTGAATGTATGTGTATTCGAAAAATCGTATCTTGTGTGAACGTTTATAATATACTACAAAAATGAATGAGTAAATATAAAAACAGATATTGTTAAATAGAAGTACTTGTATGCTAGTCAATTATTATAAAGAATTGCGTTAAAATCCCTTAGGTTTGTACAATATTGTCAATGAGGCATATTAAGTTGAATTTTAAAAGCTTTAAATATTATGACTCTAAAATGAAAAATTCCTTCAGGGATGCACTGCTTTGTTGTCCAAATGATTTTTATCGCTAAAATGTTTTGATCTCGTTCTGAAAATTATGATGAGGATAAAAATGTAATGTAGCTGATTTAAAGATTTTTTCTTCTTTTAAAACATTCAGCACTCTACTAGAGATGCTGAAGAGGAGAGAGAAAAGTAAAAAAGAGTTGCTGCAGTTGACGATAGAAATTTTGGAGAAGAGGTAAGTAATATTTTTCTTCAATGAAGTCTCTTTAAATTTTTATTTGTTCTGCCGGGAGAGAATGTCTTAGCGATTTAATTTTTTTGTTTTGGTACAAGTTTTTCTAACCTGTAGACATTAATAATACACTTTTACATGGTCTAAAAAGTTCAATGTAATTTGTATTCTCAATCTGTCCATTTTTAAGTTGGGATAGTAGTATCATATTGAATAAAGTCATCTCTTTTTTTTATATTTTTCAACTTACACTATCAACTTTATAATTGTATTAAAATCTTTGTAGATAGTTAACTGTATGGAGCCATCCAAATCTTCACGCATAGTTTTGCAAACGGGTTATGATAACATTCTCTCACTTTATAATCATTTCCTTTGTCATTCCTTTATCATTGAACTAAGTGGCCACTTCATGTTAGCCTAAAATCCGTTTTAATTGCTCCTTTAATTGATATCATGGTAATTTTTCATTTTCAATTTTTTTATTTAAACCAATATTGTTTAAAAGGATCAGGTGAGTATGATTAACTGGTTCCTACCTAAATTATAAGTGGTAAGTAGCAAGGCATTTGCAAGTCCCTTGGGTTATGCTACTTTACCCATCTCTGCTCGCCAGAAACGAAATGGAAGATTTCTCAGGCACTGCACTAGCAGCGGCAGAAGAAGAGAGAGAAAAACACCCAACGTTTGTGGCCCCATTTGCCCTCAACAGTCTTGGCCACTGGGTGCAGACGTTTCAGGGGGTAAGTTACACCCATCTCTATTTCAAGGGTGTAACAAAGTTCATTGTGGCTTTTGGAGTAATCTTTTTTTTTTTAGTTTCAGCACCAAGCTTTTAAAACTATGGTGACCATCATCGCTGTGGTTTTTACAGTGAAACATTTTGTCAGTTTTCGCCATTAAATTCTTGATGCTACTTTAGGAAGTTGAGAATACGAGGATTGTTCATATTTTGTCTCAAACCTGTTTTTTTCCCCCCCTTTTAAAGAATACTTAGAAAATTGTGCGATTGTGAGTTATTTTGTCTTACCTTAAGGATAACACCAGAGGCCCCATTCATTTTCATCTTTGAAATATGTTTTTTCTTTTGCCAGAGCATTTAAGAACACTACGAAAGTAACAAAGAAAAACCTGTCTTCCCTCCTACCCCCTTTACTTTATTTCATCTACTTTAGGAGGAGGTGGCACCTGTGCGCAAGAAGCGTCAATACCGCAAGCGAAAGCAGTCTCAACAGCAGCAGCAACTGCAACAGCAGCAACAGCACCAAATTGGCAGGCAGGGTGCCAGCCACCATTTTCAGCAGCAGCAGCAACAGCAGCAACATTCCAGTGGAGAAGTGGACATCATGGATAGTTCTGATGAGGACTTGCTTTCTCCTGTACGGTTCTTTGTCCTTTTGCCAAATTTTGTTCTATATGCATAAACTCTGCTATGCACATATTATGTACATAGTAGTGTCCATCGAAGAGATCTGCTATATAAAATGCCGTACTTTGAGGGAGGCAAAAATCTTATTTCATCAGACCGTTTGCATTTTATGCAACTTTCTCTATTTGCATTCCATTATTAAAGTGCAATATTGATGATAAATGGGTTGTATCTATGCCATGTATGGAATTCACGGTTTTGAGATAAAAAAATTTAATGGGTGGCCACCGGAATCTTATGGCATTGAGCCAGTAACATTTGGTTCTCTGAAATTTGTTCACAAGACCCTCCCCCACCACCAAGTTAATTTGTGAATAGTAAACTTCTTTTTTTTTTAAAGTTTTTTTTTCTCAGCCAGTTTCGCCTAAAGTATTTCTACATATGTCTATTGAAGTTTGTAGTTTTTATGGAAGCTTTTTTATGCCAACAAGATATTTTAATTGGATGCGTTTCTTGTTGATTCAAACTTCATGCTGAAATTTATCTATCAAAAAATGCATTACAAGTTAAAAATAGTTCTGTAATTTATTTTGTTACATTTCAATTCATTCTATTTCAGGCTTTGTCTCAGTCAGACCATGAGGATGAAAACGATCCAGATGGAATTTTTGCGTTCAAGAGAAGGAAAAATTGTCACTATCATCAGGTTTGTAATTAAATGCACATTATGTTGAAAATTGATATCATTAGGCAGGTTCCTTAGATTGACTTAGCCTTTGCTTTATAGGGTCTATTGATTCAGTGTGTGTGCTTTTATTAATTTTTCATTATATCATATACCTCCAAAACAGACCTTTTTGTCATTTCGAAGAACTAGATGTAAGGGTCATTGGACCTACATTTCCTGAAGTTGAATCAAGATCTAGACTGTAGATCTAGATTCTAAATCTAGTCGATATACAATGGAGTGGATCTATATCTAATTCTGTTATATAAATAGGCAGCGAGATAATTGACCATGAGGGGAAAACTTGTTCAAGTGGCATAGAGTCTGGTTCTCAAAAGGGAGGTGCCTAGTTTGAAATGACGACTGGGCAAATTTATTTGTCAGATTTTGTCCCCTACTGGTTGTTCAGTCAATGATCAATGGTGCTAGTTTGTGATCAGCTGAGTCAGAATCTCTGCACTGTGTCTTTGTGACAGCAAATACAGTTGTCAATCTTGGGATCTGTCCGATATATAACCTGGCCGAAGACATTGGACTTAAAGAAACCAATAGAACCAAACCAAAACCAGATAGTAGATGCAGTTATTAATTTTAAGTTATAAATCATTGGAAAAGCTGTGATAAAAGATCTATGCAAACCCACATACAGATTCGGGGTAATAGTTTCCATCATGATAGAAAGTTAAAATTTCCCTAATATGAGTGCAAAGCGTTCGAGGCTCTTTTATGAAAATCAACAACAAAATAACATGCATTAATAAATAAGAGTAGTCCACGGTGTAGTTTTTAAAGTGATGGTTAAGCTTGTGTTTAAGTTAATATTGATAGATGAACCTAATATTATGTGTGGCCATTTACTAGGTTTACAGTGACTAATCACGCTAAAAATTTGTGCTTTCTGAGAAGTTGGCAGCTAGGATTATAAAGTTCTTTAAACAGGTCTAAAGAAATTTTATGATATTTTTGCCCAAGGCCAGTTGGGACCTATGCCTTTTTAAAGCAAGAAGGTATTACCAAAGTCCAAGAGCTTATTTGTCTTTTAATATGTTTATTAAAATTATCATGTCATAAAAAATATACCTTTGGATGAGGCTTGGTGGTGAAAAGTACTTTTTCATAAGCATTTGACTATGTGGTCTGACATACATGATGCCCTAAGAGATTCAAACTGTTAATCTTTTATTTACTTGCTGGTGAATGTTTGGAGAACTTTTTCTGTTTCTCAAGGTCTCTATTTCAATATATCCACAGCCAATTCAGTCTGGTCTTGGGAATTGGCCATGGTATGGTCCAGATGAGGGTGGCAGGGGAGACAAGCGGTTCCGTTTCTCTCTCACATCTCTTCCTTCTGGATTCATGGGCTACGCTCGTAGAAGAATAGGTCGGGGTGGAAGGTGAGTCATATCTCGTTTTTTAAGGCATTAAGAATAACTTTATTCTATCAGCCTGTACATATGGTAACTCTAGGTTTTATATTTCAATTAAAACTTGTTAGTAGAAAGGGGGTAAATGTCAAAATCGTGTTTTTACAGTAGATCTTCATTTTTAATAGCTTTACTTTTGCCTTTGGATTGAAGCAGAAGAGTATGTATTAATGCTTCTTTACTCCTGTAAAAAAACAAACTGAAAAAATAGAAAATATAACAAGCGTTGGTGCCCTTTCCAGCAATAAATTGTTGTAGTAGTTTGTTGCATATGAGCTAATGCTAAGATAGGACACTTTTTATTACTTGAAAGAATTTCCTTTATTATTTCGGGAGGCGTGGTGGTCCTGGGGTAGAACATTGGCTTCTTACGCAAAAGGTCTGGATTCGAGCCCTGGCGATCCCTCTCCCTACTGGTTGGGCCGGTGTCAGTTTAATCTGACCGGCTGAGACAGAAGTCATGGTATCCCCGCCCTATCTCGTGTGTGGCAGCACATAAAATTGTCAGACGTCAGTTTTGGGGCCTGTCCACAATAATAGTCTATATAGTGCTGATGTTGGACGTTTAACCAACTCAACAACAACCTTTATTATTTCATGTTAAAAAAAAAAAAGTAAAGTTAGGCAGAACGTTGGGGAACCGTGAATTTGCTGATTCTAATTTATGCATAAAAATTATCCCTGGTGGCTCACATATTACTTCTTGTCAAAATCTAGGGTGATATTTGATCGTGCAAGTACAGAATGGGATGACACTTTGGAACGCCTCGACTTTGGTCACAATTCTCACTCTGGACTTTACTCTGATTATGTCATGTATGTCAGAGGCAAGAAAATGTAAGCTTTTTTTTTTTTTTTTTAACTTTTTTTTTTAATGCCTGTTTTTTCTGTTTCCTATTAGCTTTTCACCCAATTTATTTGTGCACATCACTAAGATATTTTTTAGACCTGCAGATTAAAATAAATGTACTTTATGTTTATTGTTTTTGTTTCAATGAATAAAATCTGAATGTTATTTTGCATTTAAACTAGAGGGTCTCTTTCTTGTTATCTTTCTATAAGAAATTGTTAAATTTTTTTACTGTTTCTCATGCTTAAAGATTTTTAATTCTTTGTGGTCTCTCTGGTGGTAAACCATTTAAAAAAATATTACTTTCAGTCCCCACTATCGGCCGAAGACACCTCCCACAGACGAGCCTGGGTCATCGCCGCCTGCAGGTCAGCGCGGCGACGCAGCCCAGAACTCTCCTTCACATTTTTCCCAACGAGGCGGTACTGCCACAGATGAGTTTGATGTTGAAAGCTTTCACTGGCACAGAGAACAGCTCCTTGAAATGCAGCGGGAGCAACAGCACAAGCTCTTCACAGAAGACAATACTAGTGGCAGTAGTGGTGCCAATGCTGAACCAGTGAGTGCTGGCAATCACAAGGTGGAAGCAGCAGGCGATCGGAATTCGACTGCACCTGCAAAGGGAATTGTAGACTCTAAGCAGGGCCGAGGCCAGGGAACGCCAACAACTACACCCTCGTTACTGCCTCGCTTCACGCTGGACTCTGCTGGGGCAGAGTTTGCTGTGCGTGCCCTGGTGGAGTCTCCGGGTGGTCTGGCTATTCCTCCCCTGGAGGCGAGCACCCCAGCACTGGTGGCAGCCTCACCAGTCGGCAGCCGGACTAGCCTGCAGCAGCTGACTTCAGCATCGCTGCTGGCTTCATCTATATCCTCCTTAACATCCTCATCGACATTGTCATTACTCACCACGCCTGCTGCATTGGTCAGCAAGTCATCTAGCTGTTCAACTCAGGGCAGCAGCAGCAGCAGCAACAACAAAGCGGGTATCGCCACAAGCTCGATCATCCTCAATTCCACCAGCAATGGCCGCACAGTGCTAGTTAGTTCAAATCAGTTGCCCCTCACATCCACCCCCAAGCTGTTCCACCATGTTTCAGACACTAGCAGTAGTGGGAGCAGTCTGGTGTCTGGCGCGGTGACTCGGCTACCCCTGCTCCCTTCCACCTCAGGCCCCACCATTTCATTGATACACAAGTCGCCGTCAGCGCCACTCCTTCCTCACATTAGCTTGGCATCTTCAACCTCGCTGCTCTCTCCCTTAGTGACGGCCACCCCAACCACCACTTCACTTCTCCCCTCTCAAAAGCTTAATGGACCCTCTACTGGGACCACCCATGGTAAGCATATGCTCAAATTGTGTAATTGTTTCCTTGGAGGTAAATAGTTCCCTTTCTAAACAAAATGTATGTAAGAAATTTGACCAGTTTTAAAAAACCACCATAGGCTAAACATTGTAATTTTTGTGCCTTTATTAAGAAATTGTGTCGTTATCTTTTCCGTGTTCTTCAGGAAAGTAAGAAATGCCTCTTGTCATTGCTTATCTTTTTCTGTTTGTAAAGAGTCAAAGTCAACTTTTGAAATAGATTTTTCATTGCTCTGATATTTAGAAAACCTAAAATAGTGCATGTTTGAATCTTTGGTTTTTGTCAATATCTGCTAATCAGATAAAGAGTGCAGTTTGCCATTGAAAGAGGATATTTGTAAGGCAAGTTGGAACAAAAAACTATGAACGACTCCTAAAATTAGTTTTTTTTTTACTTGTGCCTGATTCACCCTGGTTGCCTCACATTTATGTATCTACCTTAACTGACTCCTGATTGCCACTTTATGTGCCTTGGCCAAATCAATTTCTTGTCTTACTGAATACTTAGAGATGCCAATGTATCTAAAACTAAAATATTACCACTATTACACTTTAAAACTGAATGATTTTTTTTTTTTTTAATTCTGTGAAAAATGAATGAATGGATTCCATATTTTGAATATCCCACAGTCAAATCCAGTGGGCTTTCAACATCGCCAGCTGCCAGTGTGCTCCAGCTCAACTTCCCTGCATGCAATTCCACGTCACTGCTCACTCCAGTTTCACAGTCACCATCTTCACAGTCATCGTCAGTGTTGAATGCCTCTAGTCCGGCAGTGGTCATGTCTTCATCTGCATCTTCCCAGTCTGTAGTGGCAATAACATCTACCTCTCTGTTGTCATCGTCGCCCTCCCAGCAGCGCACACACCCCTCCAGTTCTAAGCTCTTGCCCACGGGTTCGACAGGTGCCCTCTATAAGCTTCCAGTTTCAGCTGCTCCGTCGTCCAATTATGACATCCTCAGGTAACACTGCATGCTTTTGTTTAGGGTCTATGAAAATACTTGGAGCTGGAAGTGGCTGCATAAATAATGATACAGCATTGTTAAGTAAATTTATGCCTTGTTTATTTAATTTATTTTTTTTACTTTGGAGAAGAGATGGCTCAGTTGTAAAGCTTGAAGCAACATACGGTGATAGGGGGGGGGGCTACTGGCAATGAATGTTCAGTGGCGTTTATTCTTAAGAGTGAAAATAGTGTTGATAAAAAGAAAATATTGGAAATTCTTGGTCTACTTTTTCATTTTACCACTAAACATTGAGACAACAGATGAATTACTAGCTCTGAGATTCACTCTGGCTGATCATTTGGTAGTTGATTGGATGACTCTTTCAATGGCTATCAAGTGGCAGGTTTCAACCAGTTGCAGACCTGCCTACTTGTACCGATTTGATCGGTACGTACCGATTTTCGTCGCCAATCCCGATTTCCCGATTTCCACGGAAATGTACCGATTTTTCAAACTGTGAAGATATTCAGCATAGCAGCGCGATCGCCGATTTTTTTTTCAATATCTGCCTCTGTTCGCTGCTCATCAAGAAACCCAAGACTAGCCCGTTTCTGCGCCGGCAGAAAGCTCATGGTCCGCACCTATTACATTTCAACCGAGTCCGTCTTGTCGTCGTATTTTGTCATAGGCCTAACTAGGGACATGCGCTCTTTATCGAGGCCTATTCTCTTAGATCTTAGTGTCTGAGATGATCGAAAGGGTACTGAAAGTACATCTACCCAAGCTGCCAACCTGTACGCTTCGCTATTTTTCGTTAAATTTTCTACCCAAATACGCCGATACGTAAAAAAAAATTGAAAATATGCAACCGTCCGTGCAACACCGGCGTTTTTCGCAATAAAGATAATGCATTAATTTGAGATACGGCTACGGTTTTCCTCTCAATCACGCAACCGAAACTAGAGTTGAATTATGAAAGTTTCCAGTGTTTTGTGTGTGGGCTAAATAATATTTATGAATTATTTATTTTTTTTATCTATATTTTATATTTTTTTCTTTTTTTTTTTTTTTTATATTTGTTATACTTTGCTATCTAGATTGGGTTAGTCAACAATTTTATTGATATTGACCAGTCCCAACTCGTTGTTTTCTCTTGCGTTCATTCGTCCGAATCATACCAATCTCTCTATCTTGGACTTTCAGTTCCCAGTCAAGCTAGTAATGTATTTTTTTTTTGATTTGCGTTACCATGAGCTCAATATACGTTTACAAACAAGTACCGTAACGTAGATCTAGTTAATCGTTTATTCGTGCGATTAATACCATCTTAACATCCATTAAGTCATTGACCTTGGTCCTTATTTACAACTCCTTCCAGTGCACGAATCTTCCGCGAGGAAAACAGGTTGAAAATTCAGTTATCTTTTATTCGTCCAATTACCGATCTATCAATCTTCACATCCAGTCACCAGGGCCTGGCGTTATTTCCAGCTAATCATTCTGATTGTTCTTAAAGTTGATCAGCCTAGTTGTTTTTTTTTTCGTGTAACTTGACTTGGTTGTCGGCGTTTACGGTTTAACATTCTTTTGCGAAACATGCGCCCGTGTACTTTTGCATTCAAGAAAAGTAACGTAGATCTAATTCAAATAGGTCTAATAGCCTCACACCAAGAGTAAACCAGCTGTAGCAGATCTACGCAACATAACTAATGAACATAAACGCCGAGTGGGTCCCAAGTTTTCTCTCTGACCATTGCCAACACACAAGAATACACATAAAAAGCATGCAGAAGTAGATTGAGTACTTAGCTGGTTTTTCAGGTCTCTTTATCAACTGGATCTACATCTAGATCTACATCTCCGTTTCTATCTACTTCTATCTCAATTGCTCTTGGAACTGAATCCCCAGGTCTAGATCTAAATCTAGATCTAGATTCTAGATCTAGATCTAGATCTAACTACTGGCTCCCTGCCTTCACTGCCACTACTAGATCTAGATCTAGATAAAATAACTGAAAATATCAAAATAATCATCAATCTAACCATCTAAGACATCTAAAACTTGTTCTCGAGTAAGTAATTTCCTTCCTGATGGACCTGCTCCTTGGTTATAAATTGTTAGAGTTTGTAGCTTTCAAGAGAAAATCGAGTGTCAACATGTAAACAAAGTTTGAGCTGAAAACAGCTGTTGTCTGCATTCAAAACAACACTGGAAGGAAGTGGAACTCTTCTTTATTCCTATAAGAGTAGTTTCGATTTATTTGGCGGTGTACACTCTTTAGTCCGCCATAAAATAAACCCTCTTTTACGGCCGATCTAATCGGCCGAAACACCACAGCAGCGACTTTACGGCCGATTTAATCGGCCGTAAACACTACGAGGGTTAACACTGATACAATTAATAGACAAAAACTGCTTTTGTACCTATTTTTCCTGAAAAATACCTATTTTTTGCTATGGAAGTACCTAAAAGGGACTTTTTCAAGTAGGCAGGCCTGCAGTTGGCCATATTGTCTTTTCAGGCCACGCTGTTACTGAAAAATCCAGGAGCATGTTCACCTGTTAGTCATGGCCCTTGAAAAGCAATTAAAATGCTGTTGTATTTTTTCCCTTTGTCATATATATAACATCAAATACATGCAAAATGGAACTGATGTAGTTTGTACAGTCTTTTGAAATCATTTTTTAACTATTTTTTGTCTTTTTGAATTTTATCCTTTAGGCCTAACCATGAAGAGATACTTTTCAACAAGGACACAGGAATCCCGATGGATGTCACATGACAGAGAAAAGAGGCGTCACCTCGGCGCTGAGTTGCATTTGTCCTGTTGTGTCCTGACGGCAGAGTCCAATTAGATGTCTGTCACAGCACCGTAAAGCTGACCATCTCCTGGCGTTTTCCTGTGCAAGCTGCGTCTCCCTGATAGGGTGGTCCAGCTACAATTTGGGCCTGAGCGGAGTTCTTGTTGAAAAATTCCAAGGCATTACCTGCAATGTTGTACAGAAATGGTAGAGCTTACTTTCAAGATGGGCAAGGTCTGAAAACACCAAGGGCAAAGCAAAATTAGCAAGTAAAGTAAAATTATGTGGCTTCGTCAACTGCTGGCAAAGCAATGTATATTGTGGCATTTATACATGAAATAACTCAATAACAAAACATTTGTCGTAAAGTAAAACTATCATTAAAAGGTGTCCAATTTTCAGCAGACTGAATGAGAAATCTAGCTGGGCTTAAGTTTGCCAGAGACGAAAGTGAGGATTTACCATGGCTTCGCCTCTATATTGCTGAGTTATAGGCTGGTTCTTGCTTGCTTTGCTTTGCTTTTGGTGTGTTTGGGGCCCTAAAGGTCTGCAAATTTTGACCTTGAGGTTCAGTAAGAGACAACCAATGAATTAGACGAGTCAATATGGTTGGAAGGTTGTATGTTTTACTTAGCAACTTGGGAACTCTTTCTGTGAGCAAATCAGTGAAAAGTTTTTTTTATCGAGTACACCCGAAAAAAAAAAAATTTTAATGTAAAAAATAATTTTTTAGAAAAGACATCATTTTTTTTCTTAGCATGAAGGAAAATAAATATATTTATGAAGGATATATTTCATTTCTCTTAACTTTTTGATCCCATGGCCCTTTTTAGTTTTACTACTAAAGGACTGTAAGTATGAAGTGGAAGCCACAAATGAATATTGATTTAGATTTGGCTCATTATCCACCTGTAGTAGTGATTATTTTCTTGAGGTTATTCATCACCAATGTTTCTTCTCGTATCAGAGCCGAATTGTTTGTGAACTTTTTTGAGTCATAAACAATACACATAGTGCTGGTCTCTTTTCGGCTGGTTGGTGGCAATAAGCACACAAAAATTTATTTCTCTTTTGTTTATAGTGAAGCAAAGTATGTAGATCATTAAAGGATATATTTCAACTCCCATATAAACCAAGACATTTCTTAGTTTAATGACAAAAGAACAGTTATCATATTTTGCGTCCCGGTTGTCAATTGTTGCAACAAGTAAAGCACAATCGAACCATTCTTGTTACCGATGAGTGAAGTCAAGTTGAAATAAGTGTTTATACTTGTCCTTTCGGTCATTGGCCGCGTTTGTACAAGCTAACTAGTGCGAAACCACCTCGTTATGTGTACCTATGGTATTTACTTTTCACAGACAAATTGTTTAATGTAAGTTTGAATGTCATTGGTTGCTTCATATTTTTAAAAGCTGAATGTGGTTGGGTATATCTACCAACCTTTTTTTTACGGAATTTGTGTTTTTTGTGTGAAGGAAATTTATTTGTTATTTTAAGACAAATGACTATGTTTGAATGTAAAGCAAGAAGTGTGTCTTTGTGTCTAACAGTGCATTCTTTAGTTGGTATGCTCCACTTCTTAACCCCCTAGAAGATTTATCACTATATAGTGCACTTCATTCGTCACAATTCAACAGGAACAAAGTCCTTATTTTTCAGGGACTGCATTCCAATCTATCCAACCCCCCCTCCCCCCAGTCATAGGAAAACAAACGCTTTTGGAAAGAAAAGCCTAGATTTAAATTTTGTCCTCATCTTGTTGATTTTCAGATCATTTAAATTGCTGTATCAAACTAAAATGTTCGTCAGACTGATGCAGTTAAAACATCTTTTATCTGTTGCTCTCAAATCTAATAGAGCTTAGTAAATTCCATTTAAAAAAAAATAATCAGCAGTACAAGATCTCTAGACGCACCTTTCTGCATTTTATGCCCAGTATCACAATTGTATCTAACAACTTACCTGCTAGTGTGCTAATACAGTTTATAAGAGAATTCTTGTCCAGTAGAACACTGCAATTTTATATATGTAAGGTAAAGTACAACTGTAATAACGAGATTTGTATTTAGATTATGAAACAGTACTAAGGATGGGCTTGGGGAGTGTCAAGTTATCAATAATGTCAGAAATAACTGTGAAAGGTACGGGAAAGCGGGTGGGATGGGGCACTGGCAAATGTTGCAGGTCTGAGGTGCTGGAATGAGAGTTTTATTATTCTGCTCCTTTCTCAATATTTTTATGTTGGTAATGGATTTAGGGCAGATCTAGTCTTCAACTTCTCGTTATTAGCATGGTTATGATTTAGGTTCTCGTTATTTCCAAATCAAATATATGACACAAAGAGATAGCAACGGGGATTTTCAAAACTCGATATGCCAAAGGTTCTCGTCATTTGCAATGTCTATAAAAAAAATGGGGACTACTGTATTTGCTTTTTGCAGATTTAATATGAAGAGGAAAGTTTTATTGGGAGGTAAGACCAAATGTACCCCCCTCCCCAAATTTCTGCATTACAAAAATTTTTTCACAACATAGATTTGATCATTAGCAAGCCTAAGATCTTGTTAGTATGTAGTTAGTGCATGTACCCACAACAGGTGTTTCAAACATTCCAGGTTAGTTCCTTTTATTATTTTGTTTTTGTCTTCTTTCTTTAAATAGATCCCAATTTGTGTTTACCTTCTCTTACTTAAAAGTTTTTAGGCAAATAAACCCACTATGAATGTTTTCTGTGAGATAGGGGGTATGTGGGGAAAGTTTTCTCTTTTTTTGTTTTGTTTATTATATACAAAGAAGAAACAGCAACAAAAAATCCCTGACTCACTTCCTTGTTGGTTGAACTTCAAACAATAATTTCAATTTCATGTGCAAGGTTTTATCTCAAACACACATTGCTCTTATAGAGCAAGGATACAACCAAAAAACAATGTCTTGAATCAATTCCTCCAGTGCTGTTTTTGTTTAAATGTTTGCTGTCTATAAATGTAACCTTTATTGTATGTGTTTGCATTAGAAGTAGGTATACGATCTGCCAGGCTTACAATGTAACATTATTTCAATGAGTGTTGCTGAATGTGCAATTAAGTAATTTACTTGTGTGTGTTTGTACTCAGAACTTGATGGAATATTAGACATGTAAATTATGTGTAAAGAACTGTTGTAATGATGGGGTATGAGACACTGTATGTGGTTAAGATGTACATATATCGACAAGTTACTGTGATAAAAAATCGGGGAAAAAAAACACAAAAACACAAATTGGGTGTGTTGTGCATCCTTTCTCAAATTAAAATTTGTAAGAAAAATAATGACTTGTTTCTTTGAGTAATTTTTTTGGTGCTTTGGACAATTTTGTTGTGCTTCCCATGTATTCTTTGTCTTAAGCGCTCTTACTTAAAATTATACATATACCAATGTGTGAAAAAAGAATTGAACAATAGTCAAGACTGCGGCGCAAGATAGGGTGTGGGCTTTAGGGTGGATATTATGACAAAGTACAGGAAAAAAATGAAGTATGGCGGATCCTTGTACTTTGCATAACAGCTAGTGTGAAAGAGTTGATTATATCATCAGTTTCTAGATCCTTGCTGAGGTGTCATACAATCAAGAGCTATTGATGAAAATTACCAAGCATATGGCCTATACAGTGCTGACGTTGGACACTATTCAATATACACACACATTACAGTGACTATTACTATTGAGTATTATAGTTTTTTTGTGTGTTAATTTGAGGTATATCTACATATATATTGATTTATTTTTAAAAAAAAACTTGTGTCTGGTTATAATTGTATGGGTTGTGTTCAGTAGCGTAATGCATTGCAAGGCATTGATCAATGCTATATCAGATTCCAGCCTTCTATTTTTTTTTTTAAAGGAAAGTTAAAATTTTCAAACCAGATGTAGTGCCAATATCATTAGTGCATGTGAGTAGGGGTGGTGAATCCGAAAAAATGTTTTTTTTTTCCAAACCGCCAATCCGGAATATCTATACAGCCTTTGAGATATGAGAAATGGTTATAAAGAGGGGAAAGGGAAAGCAGAGACAAGGGGGATAGTGTGTGTGTAAAAGGGCATGCGAGATACAGGCCGGGAGATAGAACTAAGAGTGAAAGAAAAAAGTGGCAACTGAAAGGAATAAGAGAGAACAAACAGATTTGCGAGAGATAGCGGGCGAGAAAGAGAGAGAGGGGAAGATGACAAAATTCAGAAACCTAAATTTACCATATCACTTCATTTTATTTTAGCAGAGAGAGAGAGATGAGGAAAGGGGCTGAGACTAGTGAGAGAACATGGTCTTGGAAGGTAGACACTAACTGGCGAAGAACAGATTCATTAGATCTTGAGCTAAATGCTACAAGTTTTAAAATTCCAAGATTGAATAATCAAACCATTGCTGATAGCATAATTATTACATGTATTTGATGTTGCAGTGATGGTTTTGAATCCACTCAAACCTTGTTTTAATAAGATATAAACTATGGCTTGATACAAACTTGTGTGTTTGTTTAATATAAACTTTGGAAATCCCCAATAGGTTTATCTTAATGTCATTCTAATGTCACATGTGTGACATTTCACTCATAAAAATTAAAAGAGCAATCAATAGTAAGTACCATATTGACTAAGTAGGCTTTTCCCAAGAGGCATATAAAATGCATTAAACTGTTAGCGTATATTTATAACCCAAGTATATTACATGCCAATTTTCTCCAAAGAAGAAAAAAGAAATGTATAGTATAGAATCTAGATCTCATTCTAGACAATAACTTAGACATGCAATCAAATCCAAGTCGCTCCACCCTAAAATCCCAAATTTTACAGTAAAATTACAAATGAGCCAGAGACATTTTAGAGTCGTATAACTATTAACATCAACGCCTAATCAATTTTTTAATAACAGATCAGTTTCATACATTCACAGCCCTGCCATTCATTTACTGCTGTAACCTACTGGCAATCAAAATGTCGCATTGTTTGATTCTTGTTTGGATTACGTTTCGTTAGTGATGTGTAGAATCTATATAGTTTGATCATGCCCACTCCAAAAAAGTAAAAGCAACTTGGGGTCGAAAATCAAACAAAGTGAAGAGAGTGTCTGCAGCAAAACGACAATGGCAAGAATCTATCGGCGACAAATCTAGATCTAATCATAATAGCCCAGCTGCACTGCCTCAACTGATACCAGATCAACGATTAGCCTTATTTTACAACATTAATTATTTAAAAAATGTAATAAACATAGGACCCCTTGACCAAATGTGTTCACTGTCAAGCATTAAAATTTAAACTTGAGACTCCATTAAGAACTATCCCGTTTTGCTTACAGTGTTAATACTGGTGAAGAATGTATTTCAAATTCTCTGCAAAGCCAATTGTTCACAGGTTCATAAGAGAACTTGGAAAGTGCAGTGGAGTAACCTGATACACAAACTTCACTGTGTTCAACATTTACTACTTAGGTCACTGAGCAGAAGTGTTCAGGCTAGACAGCAAGAAAGTGGCACTTGATCTTTAACCACTTGGAGAAAAGAGAGAAGTCGCTGCTACTACTACTACTATCAAGGGCACCTATAAGGCCCACTTTCCATTAACAGTTAAATTCAAAGACAGTTTCAGTTGAACTGACAGGCCTTCGATCAGGGTCATCGTTTGAGTGACTGACTGTAGATGCGAGAGGATCCATTCACACTGTCAGTAGTGTCAGCCCAAAGAGAAGTTTTAGGGATTTCCATATTTTCTTTGGTATCGCTCATTTTGTAGATGAATTAACTGTTAATGTAAAAGGGGCCTAAACCCGTTACTGTGCTGACATGCCAAAAATAAAAACTTAGTACGAAAAACTACGATGCATGTTGTATTACTATGAAAGAAGTTGGTAAAACTTGTTTCATTTCCCAAGCATTTAAGACTTAATACATGCAAAGATGGTCACTTATAACAAGTTTAAATATTGAGAAATTATTCGCATTTATTACCATTTCACCGACTTTTCAATATGCAGGTACAGAAAAAAAGTTAGGATACGCTCCACACAGCAAATAACTTGCATAATTAAAAGAAGTTATGAATACTTGCTTTAAAAAGTAATTTTTATTCAGCATTTAAAATATGAGATATTCTAAAAATGGCTGAAATAGCAAACAATAACAAAACAACCCACTGATGATATATGCAATAGAATGATAATTTGATATATGCATCCTCTGGTCAAAAGTCTACAATAATGCAGGATATAATGTTATCATGATAAAAATATAGCCAGTTCCGAATTTAAACGCTGAACATTCTTTCATCAAACAAAATCAGCCTATTTGAAAACATACAGTCTGATACTATAGTGAAAAGAATTTATAAAAGTAAAGTTGTGCACTACACGCCTTAGCAGAGGTACATGGCTACACCTCTATGTTTTGCTGTCATCCTGCCATCAGCACCATGAACTGTATCATCATACCCCCCAGCAAGTTTTGTTATGGGGCAGTGAAGGACTATACAGTATTTTATCTGAATGAAAGATTCTCTTAAATTAACTTGGGCAAAAGTTTTGAGATTGAAAGAAAAATAAAGCAAAATATATCTACAAATACCACTCATTTAATGTATCTTTACTGCAGCTACTGCCTTTTAGTTTTAAACTGTTATTTATTTATCATTTATATTCCAATAAAAAACTATTTGTTAAAAGTTATTATTTTGGTGGAAAAAAGGGTACCATTGAGCTAGAGCTTTTTGGATTATCTTACACAAAATATAATAATACATGCAAATATATTCATTTAAAATTATCATTTATTTTGCCATTTTGAATATACTAACATGATTTGTTACACAACAAGAGGGAACAAGTTTTCTGTGCTTTCTTTGCTACTGTTGTCACAAACATTTATTCCCAGAATAATCTCTATATCTTGAAAAAGACAAAGATAAAGAGTCTACATCAAAGAAACATAATTTAAATTTTTATATCATTTTTCAATAAGAAATTATCATGTTTCATTATTTTTTTTAAATCGTTTTCTACAATATTCAAAATCATAGGCTAAATATAATTTATCAGAAAAGTAAAAGGTATTTTTACTAAGGATACTCAAGTGAATGTTTAGTTCTTTTTTTAAATAAATAAGAAAAGAAAAAAATACAATTCTATTTTGTAACATAACATTCTCTTCATATAATAAATTATACAGAAAGTTGAAAGTGATCTAAGAGATGAGAGAAAATGATAAATTTTACAAATGTATATTTAAGAAAGACCACATAAATGAATAAACAGAAAAATGATAAGGATAGGTTTACACCAGGTTTGATAAAACATTTTTTCCAGAGGATTTTAACATAAATGGGAAGTTTTTAATTTTCTCCTGGTTTTTTGTGTGGTTATTTTTTGGAAACGGAAAAAAAAAAATTAATATAGTTATCTTCGAAAGTCCATCTCAGACTTAAGAAGCATTCAGTGCACACCCCAGGTACATGACTGTACAATCAGACTATGAGGACAGCTTAAATCAGTACATGTGTACCATTTCTGTCAAGAAACAGAAATCTACAAATACGAGCCATTTCAAAAATGCACTGGGTATATTTTATAGAAACCTACACTAAAAATCTATCAGTTGCATATCTGAAGCCTAACTACTACAGTACTAGACCGCTGGCAGAACATTTATGACTAATAGGAGATAGAACATTATGGCACTTACAATTCAATCAGAGTCACACCTTCATATTTGCAAAACACCCCCAAGGCAACACCACTTTTTATTTTCATTGGAAAATACAAAAGATCTGTCTTTGAAAGATTTGATAAACCAAACTATTATCATCACAACTTTTACTTATGACTTATTATCTCTTGTAATGTCTCTGCTCCATGAGTCACATTTGATAAGAGGAAACTTACGTTAAACCTGTACTCTTGGCAATGAAAAAAGACAAACCGTAAATAACATACATGCCATTAAGCAAGGCGCTGATTGGCTACGTTTTTACTTAGGGTAGTTTACGACAGGGTATTTCTAACTTAGCAGTTACGACGAACTTAGTAAGTGAAGGTGCCGGTTGCATGCAACTTAGCGCGCTAAGTGCTTTTTACGATAAAACTTACTAAGTCAATGTACAGTTGCATACGGACCCAGGTTTGATAAAACAATATTTTTTCCAGACGATTTTAACAGAAATGGGAAGTTTTTAATTTTCTCCTGGTTTTTTGTGTGGTTATTTTTTGGAAACGGAAGAAAAAAAAAATATAGTTATCTTCGAAAGTCCATCTCAGACTTAAGAAGCATTCAGTGCACACCCCAGGTACATGACTGTACAATCAGACTATGAGGACAGCTTAAATCAGTACATGTGTACCATTTCTGTCAAGAAACAGAAATCTACAAATACGAGTCATTTCAAAAATGCACTGGGTATATTTTATAGAAACCTGCACTAAAAATCTATCAGTTGCATATCTGAAGCCTAACTACTACAGTACTAGACTGCTGGCAGAACATTTATGACTAATAGAACATTATGGCACTTACAATGCAATCAAGAGTCACACCTTCATATTTGCAAAACACCCCCAAGGCAACACCACTTTTTATTTTCATTGGAAAATACAAAAGATCTGTCTTTGAAAGATTTGATAAACCAAACTATTATCATGACAACTTTTACTTATGACTTATTATCTCTTGTAATGTCTCTGCTCCATGAGTCACATTTGATAACGAGGAAATTTACGTTAAACCTGTACTCTTGGGAATGAAAAAAGACAAACCGTAAATAACATACATGCCATTAATTCCCCTTTCTCACACACTTGCACAAATAATAAAAATTTGTAGCATCTTTTAAAGCTATTGAAATATATATAGATATATATTTGAATACTCATGCTTATTGCTCTAAATACACGCACCCACATAATCAACTTTCCCTGACTACACACCCTCACAGGTTTATTCCTCCTGCTCCATTGTACCCAGGATACTCAATATAGAGCACTACTCATATGCCCTATCACTTTTACACACCTAATTGGTATAGGATTATGGTTAAAGACACACCTTCATCATTATACTCACTCTCACTCTGTACCTGTGAGCACTGATCTTACAACTTTTCGCCAGCAATGCGAACTGATTCAATTTTTTTGTTAACTGAACATTTTCTTAGGACAGCAGGACTTATATGAACACAAAAATTTCTTCTTACTGAAAATCCATAAGACCACATCTCCCTCCTCACTCAAAATCACTTTCACTCCCCTCGTTGGAATAAATCTACAATTTAAGACACATGCTACTTCTCCCTCTCTAACAATATCTTAGACACTCTAGCCAGAGCGTCTCGTGCAGGGCAAGGGGAGAACTCTGCAAGCTTCTTGATCGCTTCGTCGCTGTGACGGGCTGCTAGCATCTTAGTCTGCTTGACCCCATCCGTCTGATGAGTTGAAGAGAATCAAAATAAGCAACATCATTACATTGACAGGTTGATTATGAGGTAACAGCCACATTTCTTCTCTTTATTAAAAAAACAAAAAAAAACAACCTCCACCAAACACTCAAACAGGACGACTCTCAATAAATCTTGTAGTAGTTTGTAGAAAATAGAATAGACATAACTACTTTATAAAAAGTCAATGGTGCTTTACAAAAAAAAAAAACTTACAGAGTTTCAGAAAAGTGCACAGTATAAGGTTTATCTGTTGACTACACTCTAGAAATTCATATCTAGCAGACTTGACTCTTAACTGTTGATATTTTAGCTTTGGCATTTTAAAAATTCAATTTTAAATTATTTCAACACTCCTCTAAAATGTATTTAAAACTCATGTGTTTTGAATGGATTGAAAAAAAAAAGAAAGACAAAACATAAATTACCTTTTCTACCATTGCACGAGCATATTCTACATCTCCCTTCTCAGAAAATCTTCGCATAATCATAGGCTGCAATTCTTTGTACTGGATTGGGGAACAAAATGAAAAAAAATCTGTAAACAAAATTTACATTTGAGTCATTCCTTAACATAGCTTTTAAAATATTTATTATAATTTTTTTTTTTTAGATGCGTTCATACAACTAATATTAACACTCACAACTTCTTTCAATGATAATCTGATGCATTAATTTCTTGAAATATTTCACTAATTTCAACTCTTTGAAATCCATTAAAAAATGTTAAAATCCATTTCTTAGCTGAGCCATACAATACTGCCATAGTCCAGCTTTGGTCTTAAGTTTGGCTTGTATTAAAGTATCATAGTAAATTAATGTAAAATTATGTGTTGAAGAACAAAGATCCAAAGAGATCCAGACCTGCCAACCTAAATTTTGTCTTGGGGTAATACCAGCTGCCACTTAGAGTAGTTTTTGGAACTTCTTAGTATAAAATGCTGGAAACATACACACGCGGTGTGATACTCCTTGATGGTTACAACTGTCTCCAAGTCCAAAGAGGTAATTGAAGGAGTGTAGATAATGAATTTAGTAAAAATAATTAAATAAAGTGCCACTAGGGGTAAGTTGCAAATGAATTACTGTTCATGGGTGCACAAAGTGTGAAACAGATTTTTAAAATAATATAAAGGTGTAATGCAGAAAAAAACATTTTGGATTTAACATGGTGGTATGATTGTGTAAGCTGAAAGGACATTTTCTTCTCACAAACCCTGTTATAATGGTATATGTCATTGAGAGCCAAAGATAAACACAGTAAGTTACAACTTACACAGAGAGTCTAATAAATCATAGGATAAACACTGTTTTGTAAATCGAACTCTACATTGAAAGATTAATGATTCAGTGATTAAGCTTTAATTAAGAGTAGAAAATCTAGATATAGATAATTATAATATCAGATGATCTTCTATTAGACCAAGTGTGAATCATTGAATGCCTGCCAATGCTACATGACAAAGCCTTGAGAATGGCTTGAAAATTAATTCTTCATTAGATTCTAAAAAGAAACATAGTTTTAAGTATTTTTGTACGTGTACATGTTCCATATGAACGCTATAATACTTAGACTTTATTTTGGTTCAAACAATCCACAATACAACACCCTATTTCTTGTTGCTAGTTTTAAAAATCACTACACTGTATTTTCGGTTTCGTTTTCATCATGATTTTGAGGTTTGAATGGTGCATTGAACATTCTACTGATTCCAAGAGAATAAAATGGTCGTGGGGTTTATAAACAAAGCCAATTTAATTAAGTTAAGAGTAATTTTAGAGGATTAATATGATGGAGAAGAAAGAATTACTCCTCAAAAGTATAATACAATTTTCTCAACAGTGTATCCCAGTTGCATGAAAAGCTTTGGTTTTATGGGGAAAGGTCTAAATCTATATGCCAGCAACTAGGCTACAGTCATAAAATGAGGTATATTTTACAAGCACATGGGGTGTGTGAAGCCCAACCTGCCATGTGTCATCAAGCGATGGATAAACAAGAAAGGCAATCTTTGATACAGATTGGTGGCTTATGCATCGCTACCTCAGATTATTGCGAGCATAAAAGGGCCACACTAAAAAAAATGAGGCTGGATCACTCATTTCAAGGTACCTCATTGCTTGCATGTGGGCGCAACATGCACATCCCTATGCACTGATCACAAGCACCAGTGGCATAGAGTCTGATCATAGACCACAGGAACATGAAGAACAGTTACTGATTGTTCAGAGAAGGGCCATGAAAAAGTAATATGAACAACTGACACTGTCACGACATTGATCAATGCAAATTGATGCTTTGCAATGCATATACTATCAACTGTGTATCATGCTTTTTAACACAACCTAAACAAAAAAAAGGAATACAATAACTAGTAATTGTATTGAATGAGTGAAAATGAAAGTTCCCTTCGATCTAGTGGGTGATATCGATAGTCCTATATTGTTTGTATGAAGTCTATTTTGTTGGGCCATATCTGAACCAGTGACTAGAAAATGAAGTTATAGACTGCACTGTTTTCAGCTTGTCGTAGCGAGACAAAAACCGCCAGTATAACTTGTATGAAAGACAATTCCGTGCCCTGTCAGCATAAAACAAAAAAGAGAAGATGAAACAACACACGAATGGGTGAAAAAGAACAACTTGTATGAAAGACAATTTTACGCTGTGTTAACCCAACAACAGTTATCATGTATGAAAAGTGATACACAGTAGATAGTGGAGATGCTGAGCAAACCTCCATTGCAGCAAAGAGCACGGGAGCACCCCCCCAAAAAAACAAAAAACAAAACAAAAAAACAACAACCAAAAATCAAACATCTTCTTGTTTTATATTTTAACAGGTAAAAGAAGTTTGTAGCCACCATTTCACATTATTTTAACTCATCTAACAATAGAAAATGTAATTTTTTGAGAGAGCTTCAGCTAACTAAAAAGTGGATATAACCAAGATACCAACGAGTGGATACCATTATTAAGATCAATTTGTGTTAACAACTTATCAAGTCCGCGAAAGGGAACATATTGGCATAAAACAAAAAAAGAGAAGATGAAACAACACACGAATGGGTGAAAAAGAACAACTTGTATGAAACACAATTTTACGCTGTGTTAACCCAACAACAGTTATCATGTATGAAAAGTGATAGATAGTGGAGATGCTGAGCAAACCTCCATTGCAGCAAAGAGCACGGGAGCGTTGGCCAGGCCCAGCTTGAGGTCTGCGTCCGTGGGCTTGCCCATCGCCTGCTTGCTGGCCACAAAGTCAAGCACATCGTCAACCAGCTGGCAGCAAATATTAATGCAAAAAGTAAATAAACATTCAATTTAGTGCTCAACATCCAAACTCAGCACAATACATGTAAAGTCTTTATTGTGAACTATCCCAAGACTAACCTCTAACAATTTTATGTGCTGCCACACAGAATTTAAATTTGTAACTTTTTAAATTTTAAAATTGTAAATTTTGTAACGTCTATACGTGTCTTTACTTACTAAATATTAAAATATTCCATGTTATCTTACAGAATCCCACGTCAAAAATATTCTGAAATATATCAGCTCTGATTGAATTAAACAAGATTTAAATTGAAAAAAAAAGGTTGGCATTTCTTATACTATGAATTGAACCATTATTAACACAAAGATTTGCTAAAAAATAAAAGAACAAATTAAAAAAAAAGTTTTGTAGGGAAAAAAAATAATACGACAATAGGACATTTTCTTTTGTGTAATTAATTGCTCCTAAAAATGAGCAAACCTGAAAGGACATTCCCAGATTCCGACCATATTCGTAGGCTGCATCAACCAAGTCCTCCTGTACATTAGACATCACAGCAACCTGCCACCGAAATAAAAAGAAGACAAATAATTGAGGAATTAAGTGACAAAACAGAATGAGTTGTTTTGGGAAATCTCTTGAGATGTTCCATACCCCTTTTACTGCAATGAGGGTGCAACCAATAAAGAATGTCAGGTGCTGTCACAAGAGAGACCCAGCAACAAGAGACTATCTTGAAGAGTGTCTCAGCACCATAGTAGGGCTGATTGATTTCACTTTCCTCTCTCCCTCTCCTTTTCCCCAAACTTTTTTCTTTCCCTACCTCTTCTCCATCTCTTCCCCCAATATTTCTAATTCTCTCCCTCTCCCTGCGAGCCCTCCATCTATTTCTTTCTCTCTCTGGAATTGATTATATACAAGGAGCCAATATGCACCAATAGTTGGTCTAAGACCTGTTATACATTTGGCTTAAATCAAGTTTCATCTAATTCTCACGTGTATCTTAAAAAGATTAAAGAATAAAGAACATGAACAAATATTTCAATTGCACTTTCAAACTTTGAAATAACTTTTGTGGCTTTAAAGGCTGATTTTAAATTTTAAAATCTGTGATATCTTTGGAACCACTCAAGACATCTAAAACAAAAAACCAAAAAAACAAACAAACCAGTGTGTCCAGCATTTAGATCGTACAAATGGACTCTTTCACCAGTCAAACACACACACATAAGCCATTCAGCCAAATCAACTGATAACAACCAGATACATGTATCTGTTACCAACATATTGCAATATTATCTACTTACAGCTTTACAAGTATTGGCAATCAGACTGGCAGTTTTCTTGTATGTCTTTTTCAGGTAGTGTTGAAACCTTTCATTTTCATCCTCTTTGGATCCCAACTGCATAAATTCCCCTGAAGATATAAATGTTATAATATAAATAACAATATCTTTTTGCACAGTTTCTCTTGAAGTTGAAGTTTTTCCACAATATCTTAAAAGTAGTATCTAGCAAGAGAGAAACCCTTGATAACATTAGATAACAACAAACAATAAAGAAAACAATAAAAATGTTAATGCCAATAAAATGTTTCCTTAGTTACTTTTAACCATCCACAAAAGCTATAGGTAAGGGTGAACTTTGAGTTGATGAATTACATATGAATATTCTGAAATGAATCCTTATCAGTTTATTTTCGCATCAATTCTCAACCAGACTTGCACCGAATTAAGGTTTCCCCACAAATCCTGAGAGTAATGTCGAATGAGGTCTCCATTAGTTTTTTCTTTTTTATCAACAACTATACATGCACAACACAATTATTAATTTTTGCAATAAATGATAGATTTGGCTCATCCCACACCGTAAAGCTCTTACGAGCTATTCAGTGCACTTTTGGAAGGTAAACTTTTGTTTTAGGGTCCTCAGTTATTTCAGTGCACCGGAACATAAAGGAAGTACAACAGATCTACAAGCCACAACTTAGTGAAAAATACCTCTCCAACCTTTACATTTAGTTCCATGATAATAAATATTCCATTATTTTTTTTGAAGTGAAACGCATGGCTGAAAAGTTGAGATACAAAACTATCACAATAAAACGATGACCAGGTTTAGTTTTCTCAGGTTAGAGTACAAAACCTCTAATCAAAAAGTTAAAAGCTTGAGCCTCATTCTAGCCATCGCCTTATTTCTCTACTGGTTAGTTCAGCGTCAATATAGTATGTTCAAGCAAGTCCTGGGTGTCCCACTCAGAGATCCGGGTACAGGATCTTCATTGAGAGCCATGAGACTGTAAACTAAGGGAGAGCACCACTTCCTTTTGAGACCAAATACATGGCCAGCATTCAGGTATCAAAACAGCACATCATCAATACTCTGTATCAACAAAGCTGGAATCTGTGGTGTTAACTGGACTATTTTTTCACAGAACCTATTCACCTAAAACAACGTAACATATTGAAGCAAAAAACATTACCTCTTGACGTACATTAACTGGAGTCTGACCTTCCAAATTTATTCTTACTGAAAATCTGTAAGTTTATGGAAATTGGAATCACTAACTAAGCTGGGATACAAGGCGAGGCACCTACCACTGATTACATCCTCCACCACCGTTGAGAGAAGGGAGATAATCTGAGGGTTGCCGATCTGTGCCAGGAGCATGGTGGCCTTTGACAGGATGTAGTTACCTGCCATAATGGACTGAGGAGAGAGAGAGTTCAGTTTAGTTGGTTGCTTAACTAACATCCAACATAAGCACTGCATTAGCCATAAAAGACTAATCTCTGACTAATTGCTGCCACACAGAGACAGTGAAGGGAGACCTCCACTCCTGTCTAAGCCGGACACATTAGACTATTTGCCGTTTGTGTATTTTGAACCACAGACTTTTCTATTGGGTGACCAGTGTTCCACCACATGTGCCAGTTCGCCACCCGAGGAGAAATACAGGTGGTACAATAAAATGGTACAATAAAAAACAACAACATATGCTTATCAATTTATCAAGTTTCCAAAAAAATAGAAGAAAAATACTGAGGTTCACAAAAATTTACATCTATAGCCAAAGAGTACAATATCATTGAACCATAAAGAAGATATTGGATTATTTACATTGTTGCTGCATAAACTAATAACCGATACTTTCCTCCGAGTATCAATTTGTCCTCGATAAGCTAAAAATGTAAGGGAACTAAATCCTCGCTTTTGTAATGCGAAAATGTATTATTTTGTTCAATGTGGTGACTTTTTTTTCTTCTTTCTGAAAGCCTTGGTTCTTATGCAATTGAGATGCCAATAGCTAACTGAATTCAACTGTAAAATCATCATAAGGAATGTAATCGCACATACATCATTTATTGGGAGATTTTTGTTGTTGTTGTTGTGATGTTATCTACATGATTTATGCATACATGACTGTACTAGACTGTAACCCAGCAAGCAAAAATGACATTTTAAATAAACAATTGTGACAAGTTGAGTAAACAGAATATAATATAAAACTTTACATTGAAAATCTCCAAAGTGTTTACCTGTCTTTGGCCATATTTTTTGTTAAGACTTTCCAGGCCCCTCCTCTCATCTGCAGCATCAATGACGTCGTCATGGACCAAGCTGGCCGTGTGAAGCATCTCAGCCACCATGGCTACACTCCGTTGGGACTCCAAAACACTACAATATAATAAAAAAAGAAAACATTTGTATTTGCCATATGAACTTTGAATAGTGATATCAATATCAGTAAACAACTTTCCTTTTGTTGCGTAAAAACAAGGGTTAAAAAAAACAACAAAAACAACTGCATCCATCATTAAAACGAAATATATTTCTATTTAGGCTTAGATAAATTGCTGTCAGCAAACAATTTTCTTCTATTAATTAGTTTACTAAGCAATGTAAAACAAAAAATAGTCTTAAATTATTGCCTTAAAAGTTTGTGGATCTGTTGAGTTGGGCAATATAGGATGGGGGAAAAAAATGAATACAAGAAAGTATCTTCAATCTTAAACTATCTATGATGTTGAATTTTGTGAGAATGATTTACTTAGGATCAACAGGCATTGTCTTCTGTTTGTACAATTGGGTTCAATACATTGTACATGTTGATTTTCACACTATTAATTTAACCAAGGGCAAAAGTTTCTTTTTTTTTTTCTCCAATCTTTTAAATCGACCTTTTTAAGTGAGAAAAAGAAAGTCAACAAGGAAGGATACACGTCATGATTAATTGATGCTAGGTAAATTAGAAAAAAGAAAACAATTTATATAAAAAGAGGAAATCAAAAACATGACTTCAACTCACTCATCTCCAATATTAAGGTGATTGTTGCAGACCTTTGCCATAAGCAAACAAACCATTGGCCGAAAAGCTTTGCCTAATCCGAAATAGTACTGAGACATGTGCTGCATTTTCGCTACATCTACTTCTAATACCTGCACAGAAAAAAAACACACCAAAAAATATCAACCAACAGCAATCCTGCTATTTCTCTCCTCGTTCCTTCCTCTCTTTATCTCCCTTTTCTCTTCACCACTCTCTCACCTCCTTTAGAAAAAAGAAAGGGACAGACTACAATCAACCAGATAATCAATCAATATTCAGTCAGTTTGCTGAACTATTTTCTCTATAAAATGTAACACAGGATAATATGCATCAACTTTTTGTAACCTTTTAAAAAATGTTTTAAATTCAGTTCCTCCTAAAAAAAAAAGAACCGCTTTTACTTTTCTACACGTCAAATAATTTAAACTTTCTTATCAACAGTCAAAATTTTGTGCACATCAAGCCTTTGTCTTGTTTTTTTCTTTTATATAATCCAAATAGTTATGAATTATGTTATTTTAGGAATTGTTATGACTAAAACACAATATAGGTGATAATATAAAAGCCTAGGGGGAAAAGTACAAAACACTTTTGCCCTAATTGTTTATTTGTCTCTCACAAATTCAATTGCCCAAAAGAAAACTTTCAAAAGTGGACATAAACACATTTTATCATGGGAAGTTTTATTAATTATAAGAATCTTAGAATGCAGTTATTGCTTTCTAATTTTATTTCTTTAGACATGAAATTTACCAGTGGGATATAAATACAGATAAATGTCAATTCTCTTTTAAATTATACTTTTTTAATAAGTTGTATTTAACCTCTGCAACTATGCTAATTGAGAATGAACATTATAAGAGTTACTCAAGGGAACTATAAAGTCTAGGCCTAAGGTGAACATTATAAAACCTAATTTTTTGTGTTGACAGAAAAAAAAATACTATAGATTTAGAAGTTAAGTAGTCTTTCGCTTTTCTCTTTAAATTGCAATATAATATCCCTGTGAAATCAGCAATTATTATAGATAAAATCCTACAGAGAAAATATAATATAGATACGCAACATTTCAAATGAAATATCAACTATTGATACCAGCATACCTTGCATATATCTGGTGCTAAGTCTTCCATCTCTTTTGCTACAATCTTGTAAGGATCAGTTTCTGCCATAGAGCAGACTTTCATGTTCCGAAGCTGTTGAGGGCTAGTACTAGAGAGTTGTCTTTGATTGGGGATGGAACACCATGGATTGGGCTCAGCTGAAGGACATATAGAACCTGTGTGCTGGTATTTGCTTGGTGTGCAGTACTGGCTGCCATGGTGGTGGTGGCTGTGGTGGTGACGACAGCAACGATGAAATGAAGTTGGACTAGAATGAAGCTGAGGAGTTGGTAATAGAAGATATAGAATTATGAGTTTATAAATCTGTACAGACACCTACTAAATTCTGTTACAATAAATACAAGTAAGATAAATTAGGATCTCAAATGGAAAATGTATTGAGAACCGATATTTCAATGTTTGCTAATCATGAGATGGTTACTGGATGTTACAGCCCAATGCAAGGTGTTTGTGGGTGTCATCCATGCTAAATTTTTCAAACAGCCAGTCTTTGAGCTCTTACGCTTGAGATATGAGAAAACACTGCCTTTTATCGACAGCACTCAGAATGAAGCGCTTGGGTGCAGGGAAGAAGTGAGAAGATATGTAGTGCCACTATTAAACTTATAAATCTGTTAGTCTCGGATGAAGGAGAGATGGAGGCAATTTGTAGTTTGTGATCACGATTTCTTTGACTAAAAGGAAATCGACATTGATCTTTTGTGATATGACTAATCAGCTTTGGTGTGTTTGGCATGTATTCTCTCTGATCTTACCAATAGCCGCTGACCAGGTACATAGGATGCACTCTATATGATCAAACCAATCAGCGACAAGATGTAAGTACTGCACTATAAGATATCCTCTACTAACTAATCCTGTAAGTACCATCTCACTGCTTCACTCGATCTGCGATCAGCTTTTCATTATTATAGTTGACAATGGAGATAAGTGAACATTGCCAGATTCAAGCCCAATATACACTAAATTGCTACCAGTAGCGCAGGTATATGTAAGTGTTGTGGACCACAGGTAGGGAACTAATCATCATGATAAGTTGGGTGTGCCTTGATTGCCTGCATCCTTTGTAACACATCAGGGCCCCCAAGTGTTGGTGCAGGTCTGTCCTCTAGCACTGAGCTAAAGTACTACAAACAATGGTGCCAGAAGTGGTCAAGTAAATCCACGTTCACTATTGTGTTTAGACCCTTTGCCATAAGAAGGCCAGGTCGCAGGGCAGTGGTGGAGTGCTGACTGGGGTGGGAAGGACCCAATGACAGATGGCGGGGTAGCAATTTCTTGACAGGTTACGGTGTGGCCGGACCTGGGGGAGATTCTGACATTTATTGTTTGGAGGCGGTTCGCTGGTTGTAGGGTAGTCAGGGGAGTCTCTTTCAGCATTTGGTGGGTGCCTTTTGCTGGTCCCATCGGTTGGAACAGGATAGTTATGCTGCCTTATTCTCTTGTTCATTCTTTTGTTAGGAGGGGGAGGAGTGTAGTGGAAGACAGCACTTGATAAGTTGGGTGTGCCTTCAATGCCTGCATCCTTTGTAACATAACATATCAGGGCCCCCAAGGGTTGGTGCAGGTCTCTCGCCTAGCATTGGGCTAAAACACTACAGAAGTAGATGATCTGGACATCTTATTATGACAAATAATATGTTTAATGTTACATCCAAGAGAAGCAAAGTATCGGTACCAAAATCGTTATTTCGCTATCAAGAAAAACAACAATCCAACTCAATATAAAAAGTTTCTCGAGTTTCAGAAAATATGCTCTTTCAATCTTTAGTCAAGAATGATTTAACAATCAAACTAACTGTCCCTCAGAGACGGATTTAAGGCAGGGCTCATAGGGCCATTAATTAGCCTTTGTTTTGTACTAGTACTACTAACTAGCGTTACTTTAAAATCTTCTGAAAGGCTAGGTGGAGGCTAGCTGCTTTATTAGGAGTTCAGGATTAAGAGGGATTTAATTGCAAATGAGTAGGTCTGAGACCAGTCTGTTTAAAGCTAGAATCAGGTCTAGATCTAGATCTAGAAATCTAGATCTAGATTCTAGATCTAAATAGTAAATCAGACAAAAAATGCAGGAAATATTTTCAAGATCTAGCAGCTAGATCTATAGATAGGCCTACACGGCAATACTGTTTTAATTTCAATCCATATAGAATCTAGTACTCGTCATGACATTTAAATAAGTCTAGATCTAGCTAAAATTAAGATAGAAATCTAGATCTCGATTGAGAACAGTCTTGATATTATGAGAGAAAAGTAAGGTCGTCTGCTCACCCAAAGGTCACTGACAGTGAAGGCACATTGATATCAAGTTTAACTCACCCGTCGTATCAAGCTTTCATTATTGGGGAAGACTTCAAAATCTTTAGTCGCTGGTATATTTGCAGCACAGTTTATATTTTCAGGCAACGTCCGCACAAAACTGTAGCTCCTTCTAAATGTTTTCAATGATCTGAGGAAAACACGACCAGAAGAGCCGGTGGTGGCCATCTCGCTGTTTCGTTTTGCAACAGCGATGAGATTATCGTGAGACTACTTTTGTAACACAGACCACATTATTGTATTTTATTAACTGAAGAGTAGATCCTTTACGAACGCGCAGTTATTTTTCCATCCTTTGAGTGGGAGATCATTTATCTTTATTCAGTGGTGGAGCCTGCCCTTGTGATTTTTTTCCTTTCTTAGGGAAAAAATACATTCATATGAAGGACATATTAAACGTAGTGCGTATTTTGAACCGAACTCACTAAAATCAGTAGACGGCAATCAGTACAGCCATTTAGTAAGAATTATAAGCCTAAGCTCCCTAGCGAGCAGATACAACGTCATGTACATTCAAGATCTTTGGAGGCGTATAACATTCGCAGGCTGCTGAACTCGATACATTGGACTGCTGTTTCTAATCAAGCATACCCACTATATATTAACCTAATAATAAAATCTTCACTGATTTAACACTCAGGATCTTAAGTTTTAAAACCTAATGTTTGATTTGCTATGCTTCTAGCTCTTTCGACACAATACAATAAAACGATAATTTTATAACTTTTTCTTTATCTTTAATCTGACGGTGACGAGGTACATTGTAATAAAAAAGTGTACATTACGAAATAATAAATCTAGTTGTGTTGTCAGGTAACTGGATGAACCGGAAATACAAAACACCATCACATTTGTTTCACCCTTTTTTGTTATCAGTTGATTTAAACATGAACTTTATAGTTTCAAATACAAAAAACAACAAAAACAAAAACAAAACTTATATAATTATTATCATCATAATCAAAAGAAGCAAGGCGTTGCGGTCTTACTATGTTTAGCCTTACCAAAATGTTGAAAAAAGTAAGATGCTTTAGCGTAAGCTCGCGATGACACACGCACCACGCGAAAATCAATAGGCCTATCCAATTAAACCAGTAAGAGTCATAATGCGGCAAGCCACGATTAGAGTTATTGTAATTCACAACTTGATGCTCATGTAAGAACACGTGCACGTAGTAAAATCATCCCACACTAAAACAAAACAAAACAAACCACGACCAATAAACAGGAGGTCTCCATCTACTTTAATAGTAAATTGATCTTTATGACTCTTCGGTGACTCATGCGCATTTCTCCCCCCTCTCTTTGGGTGCAGCTGCACTTTTTTCGTTAGCTGCGCATATTAATTTTCGTATTCTTAGCAATAGGCTTTCTTTAGGAAGTCTTTTGTCTCAGCCTCTGTTAA
>RQTK01000636.1:236081-253581 GCA_003991915.1 Elysia chlorotica
CAAAAGATATTACTATTTTTCAACTAAATTCTTATAAAATGGTATTAAGATGATAGCATTTAGAGCTCAAATGGAATTGATTATGACTTGGCTAGCCTGGTGAACCTGTACATAAAAAGTTATTTTTCTTATGTATCATAATTTCTACAATTAAGTTACATTATATCGTATGCATAGACAATGAAATTAATATAATTTCAATTGGAGCATTTTTTAAATATTAAACAAGGTACACAGATTGAGGGTATCAGGCAGTTGTAAAATACAATCGGTTAGAGGTAGTGGGTTTGATGGATTGATAAAATACCTTGTGTTGGAAAAAAGATCCATTGTAAAATCTCTTTTTATGACAGAGAGACTCAGTAAACAAAAAAAAAAAAAAAAAAAAATTTGCTTCCATACAGTAAAGCAAACAGGCATGTAAAAATGTTGTAAGCATTTTTATAAAGTTTTTAGCTACTTTAAAAACATTTAAAAACATGCTGACGTTAAATATTAGAAAAAAGATTAACAATCACACAATTTTTATCTGTGTTTCTGTTTAAAACCATTTCTACAAAAAGGTTTTGGAAATAAATTCAAGTTTTGTTGTACCATCTCAAAAGGCAAAGAATCTAGGCATTATTTTTGATCAAAGTCTAGCTATGAGTGACCAAGTCAGTTCATTGGTAAAACTTTATATTTTGAGATAAGTCGTATCAGTCTTATAAGAAGATACCTGACCTTTGATGTCACTGTAAAATTAATGGTGTCTCTGGTTCTATCCAAACTGGATTATGGCAATGCACTACTCTCTGGTCTATCGGTGGACCAACTAAATAAACTTCAAAAAGTTCAAAATCACGCGGCCAAGGTAATTTACAAGAAAAAAAAAAAATGAGCATGTAAAGCCCATATTAAAATCATTACATTGGTTGCCCTTGAAAGAAAGAATTGAATACAAGATCGCTATAACTGTTTTTAAATGCTTAAACAATTTGGCCCCACAATATTTACAAGAACTTTTGCACCTTAATCTGAGCACGGCATCTCGCTCTCTAAGATCTACAATTGACATAACTTTACTTTTTACGCCTAAAACTAATTTTAAATCATTTGGCGATTTTTCATTTCAGTTTCATGTACCACATGTTTGTAATTCTTTTCCACTAGAGATTTGGGAGAGTGCAAGCCTCGAGACCTTTAAATTAGATCTGAATAGTCATCTTTTTAAACGTGTTTTCAGTTCTTAAGTTTCTATTTTACTTGTTTTTACCTGTCGGTCTTTTACGTAGATTGTATAATTCAATTCCATTTACACTAGTTATTAAATCTTGCATCTGTCTGTGCATAATTAGTATCGGTTTTAAGTGGTAGCGCTTTTGTTTAAAACCTATACTAATTATGCACAGACAGATGCAAGATTTAATAACTAGTGTAAATGGAATTGAATTATACAATCTACGTAAAAGACCGACAGGTAAAAACAAGTAAAATAGGAACTTAAGAACTGAAAACACGTTTGAAAAGATGACTCTTCAGATCTTTTTTAAAGGTCTCGAGGCTTGCACTCTCCCTAATCTCTCGTGGAAGAGAATTCCAAACATGTGGTCCCTGAAACTGAAATGACCGGTCGCCAAATGATTTTAAATTAGTTTTAGGCGTAAAGAGTAAAGTTTTGTCATTTGTAGATCTTAGAGAGCGAGATGCCTTGCTCAGATTAAGGTGCAAAAGTTCTTGTAAATATTGTGGGGCCAAATTGTTTAAGCATTTAAAAACGGTTATAGCGATCTTGTATTCAATTCTTTCTTTCACGGGCAACCAATGTAATGATTTTAATAGGGGCTTTACATGCTCATTTTTCTTTTTCTTGTAAATTACCTTGGCCGCGTGATTTTGAACTTTTTGAAGTTTATTTAGTTGGTCCACCGATAGACCAGAGAGTAGTGCATTGCCATAATCCAGTTTGGATAGAACCAGAGACACCATTAATTTTACAGTGACATCAAAGGTCAAGTATCTTCTTATAAGACTGATACGACTTATCTCAAAATATAAAGTTTTACACAATGAACTGACTTGATCACTCATAGTTAGACTTTGATCAAAAATAATGCCTAGATTCTTTGCCTTTTGAGATTATAATTGCTCATTATCTATGATTGCTGTGCAGTGGGGAATGTAAGAGCAACCTACCTAAAATGCCGAATGCTTACCTTATTTTTAAAATCGTGATGTGCTTTGAAACTGTTTGCTACCAAGACTGTGTCTTGTCTGCTGACTCTCCCTCTAGAGGGTCAACATTTCCATGTTCATATACAGGTCTAGCTGCCATTTCATCTCACTTTTTGGCTGCCGATTTCGTTTTTCCCCTACATATCACTACAAATTATCAATTCCATGTCTCTGTTTCGTTCTACCAATTTTCCTATGTTTTATTCGTCATTTTGGATGCCAGTGGATGTACTTTTTTTCTTCTAAATTTTCACTATGCTTTTTCCCACTCTTTCTATCTCTCTACCCCTGCATTTCTTTCTGTATTTCTCCCCTCTCTCTATCTCTCCTTTTACGCTCTCCGTAAATAAATCTCCTTTTACATTTTTTTCTTCTGATAGTTTTTCCATTGATTCTTTCCCTGTATCTAATTTAGTTATCGCCACAATGTTATCGCCATACTTGTTCTTCTTTTTCCTCAAAAGCATCTTTGATAAAATGTGTATAGCTGCCGCAGACAAGCGTAAAACTTTTCGTTTCAGACATGAAACAAAACAAGTTGATTTGATCAGCTCATGTGTCTGTAAGGATGGGACTAAAAATACAACAAATAAAAAATATAAATAAAAATAGATCTCAAGTCCCACAAAGCAAAGTTTATTTTCCATTTACATAAGGGACATTTCCGTCTCTTCTATTCTTTTTCTTAGACCAAGCCCCAATCATGTTTTCAGTAAGGAAATAACACAGAGTAATGAGGGGTAAAGGCATGGACACCTGTATCTGCCACAGATCTGGGACATAAAAAATATAATATATATAATGCAACAGATGTGTACTACTAAACAACTTTATAAATAATATTATTTAAAAAAACTCTTCCCGGCCCCCTTCCCACAGAATGGGCTGCGGCACAAGTCAGATGTCCAACATAGAGGAGACCCTGCCCGTGGTCGTCATAGGGGCCACAGGCACGGTGGGCGGGGCGGTGGCCAGAGCGCTGCTCAAGGACCACCGGTTCACAGTGCGGGCGGTGACCAGGACCCCGTCCACGGACCAGGCCAGGGCTTTGGCTGAAGAAGGTCAGCTCTGGACGCCCGCTAGCTTGTCTCGCTTACGGGTCCCGAAGACAATTACCAGCGCTGATACTTTGTGCTGACCCACAGTGACAACGGGGCAGTTTGACCCATCATTGAAATCTATTAAATTTACACATTGTATGCCAAATTGAGTGGAAAAAAGACTTATCTGATTTATAAGTCAACCAGTGCCGACGCATCTCATTAGTTGTCCCACTTATTTGCAGTTATTTAAAAGTATCAAAAGCAAAAAGCAAAAAATAGAAAAGCCTAATCAGAAATTTACTTGCGTATTGGGTAAAAAATATTAATTAATATCATGCAATAAGAAAATTTCATTTGATGCCTCTGCGGGCTCATTTACAGTTTACATGTCACAAAAAAAAACACATTAGATTTGTGACATCCTTTTGAAAGATTGTTTTCATCGATCACAGAAACCCCTTAAATAGAGACGTGGGCCTATAGCGAAGACGAGGACGGCAAGTAAGGGAATCATCTGCACCGGCGTCCATCCATAGCTTTAATGAGCGATTAGAAAACTCCATGCTTGAGGGGTCACTCGGTATCTCTTTCTCTCTCTGTGATAATTCTTCAAGTGGATCTTTAAAACAATCACTAGTTTATAGCAGTCTATTTTCATCGAAGTTTTTATACACAATGTTCATGCTTTTACCAATCAGATAATTAAAGACGTCATCATTGCTACAAGTGAACTGTATTTACTGTCTTAAGACATCACGGGAACAGCATAGCCATTACTGTGCTGACTTGCCGTAAAAACAAACTCAGCTCTCTCTCTCTCTCTCTATCTGACTGTGGCAGGGGCGGTGGTGGTGGCCGCAGACCTCAACGACACGCGCAGTCTATGCCGGGTGATGGAGGGCGCGGCAGGCGTGTTCCTCACCACCAACTTCTGGGAGCATCTCAGCAAACAGAGGGAGATCGCACATGTACGCTGCTGCTGCCGCTGTTGTTGTTGTTGTTGTTGTTGTTGTGGTTGTTCTCGTTGTTGTTGTGTTGAGGATGATGGTGATGGTGGTTGTGTTGTTGTCGTCACTATTGTTGTGCTTCTTAAAGGTGCTGTTTGTGATGTTAATTTTGAAATAAACAAGTGTGTGTGTGGTTGCTGCTGTTGTTGTTGTTGTTGTGTTGTTGTTTTTGTTGTTCTTGTTGCTGCTGTTGTTGTTGTTGTTGTTTATGTTGATGTATGATGTTGAAGTTCTTAAAGTTGTAGATTGGTGGAGCTTTTAAAGTAATTGTAGAATGATGAAGATTTTGTCGATTTTGTTATGAAATGCTCAAATTTTGTTTAATCGGTTGTCGAATGTTGAGGTAGTTATTGGTTTTATAGAACCTTAATGTATTTGCTGCTGCTGCTGCTGCACATTTTATAAAATAATTTAAAGTCTGATTGAGGTTTAGTTTTAGTAAAACCAATAATTAGTGTTTCGCAGCATCTAATTCTACATCAAAATAGAGGATACCGCGTTTTGACGGTGTATGTTGTATAGTCTGAAGCGTCCCTTCCTCTCTCTCTCTCTCTCTCTCTCTCTCCGCGAAGGTCTCTCCCAGTTAGCGTCTCCTAGAGCTCGAAAGAGCGCTCCATATGGTAAAATAGACCAAGTACAGACCAGAGGACGGGTATCCTGTGGACCTTTATGAGGCAGCTGGAGGATCTTGGCATTTCAGAAAAAAATCAGCTTTTTCTCACAAAGACAAGAAGACGCAGAACAATGCGTGTGTCAGAAAAAAGCCAGGAAGACTGGACTCCACATAAGTATCGGAAAAACTGTGACCATATGAATCAATAACAGACAGGCAGAGCCACTGCAGCTGCATTAGAAAAAGACCAAAGAGGTTGACAAGTTTGTTTATCTTGTCTGTGTTGTAAGTAAAAGCGGGAGAACATACAAGGGGATCAGATGCCGAATCAATAAGACTCGATACGCTTTCAATACCCTCAGACCAATCTGGAGGTCCACAGTCCTGTCGCTACGAAACAAGATCCTGATCTTCAACATCAACGTGAAGTTGATCTTACTCTATGGCTCAGAAACATGGCGCGTTACCAAGACCAACAGCCATAAACTGCAATCCTTTACCAGCAGATGCCTCAGAAACATCTTCAATTTAGGTAGCCTGACGTTATCCCGAACAAAGAACTAAGGGATAGAACCAAGCAAACCCCCATCGAGAAGTAGATCAGAAATGGATAGGCCACACATTTCGAAAGCCTGTATCCAACATCACTAGGCAAGCCCTGGAGTGGAACCCCCAATGTAAACGCAAGGTTGGACGTCCGTAGCAGACTTGGCGGCGAATGACCCATGCCGAGAGAAAAGCCGCTGGTAGTGCATGGGCCGAGTTGAAGAGCCAGAACCGAGTTCGGTGGAAATGATTTGCTGCGGCCCTATGTTCTACAGGGAATCAAGAAGCTTAAAGTAAACTATAACTCGTCATGATCTAGAGCTATGTTTGCATTTACTTCAGTTTCTGCGTTTGTTTGGTTATGTTATATAAGTCCACTGTTAGTCTCTAGGCTATATCGAGGATAGGCCCACTAACCACTGTCTGAAATTTTTTAATTACTGCCAGACAGAGACAGGACACCCAACGCCCCTGCCTGATCCGGTTACATTATAATAACACAGTCCACTAGTGGGGGGGGGGGGTAATCCAACGAAAAAATAATTAAGGGCTCGACACCGAGTGCGCCCAGGTGGGACCCAACGCTCTACAACTTTCAACAGCTTACCCCTCCACCCCGTCCACCTTGTTTTCTATATCATCAATAATGCACCCAGTTAATTTCTTATCTAGTATAACAAGAAATGTGCTTTACCTTTACCATAGGGTATGAACGCAGTGGATGCGGCCGTCATGTCTAATGTTCACCACTTCATCATGCACGGTTCGGATCCTACTGGCGCTGATGAGCCCAAGTGTGGCTATATGGACGCCAAGGCCGCCATAGAGGTTTACCTCAGAGAAACAAGTGAGTGTGGCTTGCTTTATTGGTTTCTTGCCGTCCAAATCATTGATCTCCTAGTTTTATATGCCTTAGATCTCATGAAAGTTCATACGCGGCTACGAAAACCAGAGTGCGAGACCGAGAACTTGGCTAGCTATAATCTACTGAGACTGGCCCAACCAATAGTGAAAAAGCCGGGCCATTTCCGAACGTCCTGAACTGGAAGTCAAAGAACCAACCTAGCACTACTGCGTTCACTTTTTTACCGGCTATCTATAGCAAAAAAGATAATGTTTTGGACGGAGAGATATATAGATAGAGACAGACAAAAAAGGGAGAGACATAGAAAGAGAGAAAGAGAGAGAGAGCGCGCGCGCGAGAGAGAGAGAGAGAGAGAGAGAGAGAGAGAGAGAGAGAGAGAGAGAGAGAGAGAAAGAGAGAGAGACAGAAAGAGATAGAGAGAGAGAGAGAGAGAGAGAGAGAGAGAGAGAGAGAGAGAGAGAGATGGAGAGAGAGATAGATCTGCTTGAAGACCTAACAGCTTTTTCACTACACTTGGCGCACTAATTTGGATAGTCTACTTTCTTCATTAATCTTGGCAAAATATACCAATCGCCATGGGAATGGGTACCCACAATTTACTGTAGCACCCGCTATCGCCCGTTATGGTATTATCCCGGATCGCCCGCCATCGCCCGCCATCGCCCGCTATGAAACTGGTTTCGTATACACTTTTATAATACCGAATAACGCCTATTTATAATTTTTATACTTTCTCGAAGAAGAGTTTAACGTATTGCTCAAACGTTCAAGTTTCATTTTCTGTTTACCGCATGTGAATCAGTGACACGGTAATCTAGATCTAGATCTAGATTCTGACCCCACCCCAAACGATCCAACAACCCTTTCCCCTGGTCCTCTACCCTTCATGATGTTGAAGTAGAGCTATTTACCTGAAGAATTCCAATTTTTGATCTTTTTGACTTTGATTATTCTGCAGATGCTATTGATTTTTTCAAACTTTACATTCCTGATTCGTTCATGTGGCAAAACATTGAAAGTTTCAATGAAACAGACCAAGACCCAAATTCGTTGTTCCATTTTTCTCTTTATAATTTTTTTTCAGACAGTAAATGCCATATTGCATCAACATGTTGCATATCAATTAAAAGCTTATTCATTTCTGCAAAATATGGTATTATTCACGTATTTTTATCTTCTATGATAAAGATGTTATTAAAGATTTGTATGACCTTAGTATGGAAAAAATAGAGTTATGCCCCTTAACCCGGTAATTTGTCACAGTAAAATTGTTAGCTGGCTGGTAAATTATGGGGTTCATCTTCCATCAGGATCAACTAATACTTTTTATTATACGAAACATGTCGCATTACTTTTAACAGATCGTCTACATTTGTTTTTATTCCATGCACTCTTTGATTATTTAATTTATATTTTTCCTATGACAACTAATAACATGTTTTAAGTCTTTAAAGATAATAAAAGATAGTGCTATTTTCTCACTGTATGTTCCTGTTTACAGGCATGCGACATGGTAAGGCCACGATCTAGGAGTGTTTGTCAGTTGTAGTTATACTAGTTATAGGCGAACTGTGCTCTTGTTTAGGTATCATTATATATATACACAACCAGTTTGTTGTACAGAAAAACGCGTTTTTTTCTCCATTTGTAGTATTGGGCATGTTATTATTATTATTATTATTATTATTATTATTATTATTATTATTATTAATGCTAATAAAACTATTAATCTTACAAGAAAAAAGGTTTTTTGTTAAAATAAAATTCTTTTTGATATTTATTTAAATAAATAGATTGAAGCGAAGCACTTTCTTTGATTCCCTGGTAGAGTGACAAATGAAATGATAATTGAGAAGATAAATATATAAACATGCAAAATAAACAAAACTAAAAGAAACAGCTAAGGACATAAAAGACAATTGTCTGTATTGTTGTTTTGTTTCACTATCGCATGGCAATGACATGCTTTTTGTGTGAACGTCCAGTTGTTTTGAACCTGCAGTAGATTTTTGATCTAGTATTCTTTAGACTATAGCAAATAGTTCATTGAAGTGTGCTTGTGTTGAAATATCTATCTGTCCGTCTTATCTATCTATCTATCTATCTATCTATCTATCTATCTATCTAGATAGATAGATAGATAGATAGATAGATAGATAGATAGATAGATAGATAGATAGATAGATAGATAGATAGAGAATATCTATCTATCTATCTGTCTGTCTGTCTATCTATTTATTCTTTTATCTATTTAACTATCTACGAACCTATCTATCTTTCTCTATCCCTGTGGTTACTTTCTATGTCTTTTTTTCCATAGATCTCTAGACCTTCATTAATTTTCTGAACGTATATACCATTTTAGGTTTTACCTGTTTTCGTATGTGCATGGAATGATTTATGCATGTGTGTGATTTTGATAGTTGTGGTCTCTTTCAGGTTTCTTCAAAACGATAACTATTCTTAAAGGACTATGAAAAAGATAACGCTATTTAAAGATAAATAAAATCAAATCGAATAAAACATTATCATGAAAATTCGCAACCTTGTTCTTTTTTAATTTGAAAATTCAGTGTATAAACTTCATGCGGTGCATTTTGAAACTCATAAGTCCCCGACAACAGCTTTCCCTTTACAATCCTTTGGCTGGCACATGTGAAGTTGAATTAAGTTAAAACAACACAAGCCCGTTTTGGAACCCTATATAATTATGTTTTACAGTAGTACAGCATTATATTCCACAGCAATCCAGATAGGCTAAACGAAAACCAGACGTTCTATAAAATACCACACAATGTGTCATGTTTTATAACAATACCTTATAATTATTTTATACGAAAATGCCATTTATGCTGCATTCATTACCAGATTTGCCTCACTTCAATACTACATATCTTCCATATTAATGTAATACATTATTTTCTTTCATTTATGCTAAATAATAACACCAGATAGTCCATAACGATTACATATATCTTCCATTACAGCGCCATATCATTATGTTCCAAAAAAAAATACCACGTATAATGCCATTAACAATACTACGTTTATACCATAACAATTAGAATTGTTGTAATCTACCTCTCCACCAGATTTATTGTAACCGGTTCAACACATCTTCGTCTTTTTTTTTACAGCCCTTCCCTTTACAGTTGTGAAATTTCCGTTCCTTTATGAGAACATCACGTCCTTCTTCAAACCACATCTCATAAGTCCGGGCCTCTACACGCTGCGTAAGTAGAGATGTCCAGTTTTGTTCAATTTACATGTATATCTATCAACTGAATTCCCTCTAATTATGAAGTTACTAAATTGATCACCCTATATTTACCTATGTCTACCTCTCTCCTTTAATCGATATATTTTTTTCTCACTGTCTGCAGATCTCTCTCTCTCTCTCTCTCTCTCTCTCTCTCTCTCTCCGGTTGAGACAGGAGTCATGGTATCCCCACCCTGTCTCGTGTGTGGCAGCACATAAAATTGGCAGACGTCCGTCTTGGGGCCCGTCCACAATATAGCCTGTATAGTGCTGCTTTTGGACTGGGCGTTAAACCAACCCAACCAACCAACCGACCAACCTTCTATCTTTCTTTGTCTCTGTCTATCTGTCTGACAGACTGTCAATCAGTAAGTCTGTTTGTATGTCTAATTCTTTTTCTACTAAACTGACAATCAAAACATTTATGTAAATGTGCTGTTTCTTGGCTGTGCATATAATATAAGGATCTGTATTTCTAATGCAAGCCACCTTAGTTCTGTTATTAGTTTATTTTTTTATTATATTCATGTTGACACGAGTTTTATGTAGCACATAGAAGAGATCCACAAGCCAGACACTGCTCTCAAGTCTTGGTTCGATCCTGTCGTACATTGTTATCTGAATGGACAAGATCGCGTCATCGATAGAATGAAGTCACAACTTACTCAGCCATCCTCGCTATTCAGCTCCTCCTTCGATGACCCTACCACTTCCCCTCACTTTAAAATCCTTCACTATCCCAACGCTATTCCTTCTGTCATCCGGTTGCTTCTCTGAACCCTTTTGATACATTTCAATCCTTTTCAACCGCATCCTTTCTGAATCAACTGTATCGCACCTTTCTCAGCCATTTCGCTCTCTCTCTCTATCTCTCTCTCTCTCTCTCTCTCTCCCTCTCTCCCTCCCTCTCTCTCCCCACCATACCATTTGACCCAAATCCGTCTATAAAACCTCTCGCACCCCACCCTATCGATACCCCTATCTTACCTCCACCCCAATTGTTATTTCAACTTTATCTCTTTCACCCAATACATCTCCCACCCTTACCCCAATATTACCTCCACCCCCTATCGTTATTTCACCCTTATCTCTTGCCCTAACCTTCTAATACATCACCTCTCTCATTTCTATCCTTATCTCTTTCCTATCCCTCTCTCATCCGCTTCTCCCACGACCATCTTACTCTCACTTCCATACCTCTCTGGCCTGTATAATTTTCTCTTAACCCAAACCTTCCCACACACTGTCCTTTTTCATCCCTATCACTCTCTCATTTCCATTCCTATCACTCTCTCATTTCCATCCCTATCACTCTCTCACCCATTCCATCCCTCGCACATATGTTCTCCCTCATGCTCTATCACCCTTACCCTCGGTCACCCACACCCTTCTCAAACTACTATTCCTCTCTCATACCACATCCGTCTATCAATTCATCCATTTTCCATCCCTATCACTCTCTTATCACACATCTTTAACCCCCACACCTCCGACCAACACAGCTTTCACCCCTATTCTCTCTCACCCTACCCCTCTCACACGAACTGTTCCTCACCCTCCCCCACCTCCGCAGCCATTCCCATGGAGAGCGTGCCTCTGGACATCATGGCGCTGCAAGACATCGCCCGCTGCGTGGTGAACATCTTCCTGCGTCCTAAGAACCACATGTTCCGCGCGGTCTCGCTGGCGGGGGAGAGGATGACTGTGCAGCACATGGCGGACCATCTCAACAAGCTCTTTGATGACAGGACCATCACATACGTTAAGGTAAGGAATCAACAAGTTTCTTCAACATTGAATTTTCTTTTTAAATTTGGAGTATAAGCTTGTTTTTAATTATTTATTGAACAGTTGAGATTTTAATTTCTTTAACTGAAATAGAAGTGGAATTGTCGTCATATGGACTCAGGGGGACATAAAACCCAGAGAGAGAGAGAGAGAGAGAAATATATATATATATATGTATAATACAATGCACCCAAAACTTATCAATAACCAACTAATCCACCCATCTATCAACCGATCCATCTATCAACCTATCAGCTAAGACAACTATAAACCTTTTGATCAAGCCATTTATCCATTTATCAACAAAGCCAGTCATCAATCTATAAACAAAGCCATTTATCAACGTGTCAATAAATCATTTATCAATCTATCAACTGATTCACCTATAAAGCTATCAACGAAGCCGTCTACGAACTTATAATAAAACCATTTATAAACCCATAAAGCAATTTACCTTGCCACCCACCAGATCACGCCGCCAGACTTCGCCACGTTTGACTTCCAGGGCAGCCAGGACATTGCCGCCATGTTCACATTCCTGCAGAAGGCGCAGCCTCGCGACACGCGGGTGACACGGCGCATCTTCCACTCGGTGACCATCTTTGACAAGTGGGCCATGGACAACAGGGACAAGCTGCTGGCCGCCATGCGCGGGGATGACGACACACCCAGGTGATCCCCAGCCAATCACAGCAACGCGTGCCGGGGATCCACATCCAATCCAGCATAGAACAATTACTGATGGGATTTTCCAAATTAGAGATGTTTTAATTTGATATCTCTAACCCGCCAAAAGAAGGTTGTGGTGTACAATACCAAATCAGAAAGTAATTCGATAATTGGACCCTTCCAACTTAGAAAAAAAAGTCGAAGCTTGGACTATCTTCAGTAGAAAAAAATCGACAATAATCTAAGTAATCACAGGATGGTAGTGGTGGAATAGTCCACATTACAAAGCTATTTGACAATCACCAAACACTCCGAGGAGGGTAGCGGTATACTATTTAAAACCAGAAAAAAAAATGACGACATAAAAATTTTACAAATTAGAAAGCATTGAGAAAAATACTAACCAAGTAATACTCGACAGTTAAAAGAATACCTAAGGTACTAAGTACATGAGGAAGCAGATTTAGACGCTCGATTAATAATAAATTACGTGTCCATAGTCGAGTGTATAAATCTGCTTTCTCTTTGTAATTAGTGCAAAATTCACTAATCATTCTAGCTTAAATTTAATGTGCGAAAAAAAGGACGGAGAAGGAAAAAAAAAAAAAAGGGGGGGGGGCGCACCTGTGTATTCAGTGAAGGATGTTAAAAAAAAGGACATTGTTTAGAAGACTACCAAATAAACCTCACAGGTGGGTATTAGTTTTAATATCACCTATAAATCTGCATTGAACATAAGAGAAAAATTTAACAGACTTCGAGTACGTTATTCTCGAATAAGCATGTTACCTTCACATGGAACATACTCAAGCCCTAAGTGAAGATATGTATACCCATCATCCAAATTGAAGGATTAGTTTGTTTTACCAGGTCGAACCCAAGTATATAGTCATCAGACAGGGAAAAAGAATACGATCAGTCTACAGACAAGTCTATTGAAAAGAGCCAGACTACAGGGAACCAAACAGTGCCTTCACTTTACCTGGCAGCACAGCATTTTCATATTTAACATTTATTTGTTGTTTCTTTCCCCTGGAAGAAGCAAGGCAATCTGTGCATAGTATCATTGATTCCAATATGTTGATGAATTTCAAGAAATATTAATGTTTATGTTGTTCTTTATTGTTTTTGTATCCATAATTTTCAAAGAGGCATGATTTGAAAAAGCGATAAACTGTACCAGTGGCGTACGCTACGCCAATGTCTACTGAGGCAACCAACGGAGGAAAACGAACATAAACAATATGGCTGATTTGCGCTGGATGATTAGTCTAGATTGTTAGAAAACTTAATGATGCTAATGATATATGCCTTCTTTTTCCACGTGGAACCTATTTTGTTTGTATATTAATTGAATTAACTTAAAATTCTATTTCATTTGTTAGCCTTTGCATTTAACGTACACACTTGAACCATATTCCTTCATGTATCTTCGGGGGACAGCGACTGGAAATGTTTATTTATACGGCAGTTTAGCGAAGAGCTTAAAAAACGCGTAACTTGTGGTAGTTCTATACACATAGTCCTTAACCAAAGGGTAGTTTTAGCATTTAAAGCAACCTTTTGTTTGGGTTATAAGTTTATAACAGTGTACTTACTGTCCTATTTTTAATTAGCGTAACTTGATGATCTATAAGTATTTGTGGAGAGAAATTTAATTAGATGAGAACAGTTTAAAGGATCATCGTAAAAAGAAATTAACAAAATGGGTCTATTTTGTAAACCTCTGGCTCGCGTACAAAGTAATTTAAAAGGTAAAGCAATTTGTAGATCTAGTATAAACCTGCTTATGAAGACTTCAGAAATGAGCGTGGCTAGTGAGATCTTTATACAGTGTCATAGTTGTTTTTGTTCTCTTTAAAGTAAAGATTACAGTTCGTACTACGGCACTTTTCAGAACCTCAATCTGAAATCCCATTGGAATAAGACTACAAGTTTAGGCTCTCTTACAGAGACATAAGAGATTTGCTATGCACTCTCACAATTATTATGGATCAAAATCATTTTTTGAAAATCTTATCATCGGTTGTTGTTTATTGACTTTTTTGATCTTGTTATTACGAATTGAAAAGAGTTATAGCAATCATTATCTATGAAAAAGGAATAAGACTACAAGTTTAGGCTCTCTTACAGAGACATAAGAGATTTGCTATGCACGCTCAAAATTATTATGGATCAAATATCATTTTTTTTTAAATCTTATCATCGGTTGTTGTTTATTGACTTTTTTGATCTTGTTATTACGAATTGAAAAGAGTTATAGCAATCATTATCTATGAAAATTATACTATATTGCTATGTTATATTTATACTACTTGTAGATTTAAACTTAATAATCTGTATTGACTTTTTCCAAATTTTGGTTCGTTCGTATTTAATTGATGCCTTTATTCTTTTAATTATTGCATTAACTGCGATTGTTAGAAATATTGAGCAGAATAAACGATGCCGATGGAGTCTCAATTTAATGTGAACACGGTGGTGCCTGTATTCAGCAATGGCCCAGCAAATATAAATGATGCTGTGCCAATCGGAGACTAAATCCTTCTTGAAATTAAAATTGAATCCCATTACCAATACAGCAGCAGGCTCAAATCAATTTTGAAAACAGTCAGGCACAAAAAGTAGGCATTGGTGAAAAGAGAGGCATAGACACAAAGGAAAAGAGAGAAAGAACGAAAGGGAGAAGACAGTTTATATAGAGAGAGACAGTGAGAGAGTGAGGGACAGAAAGAGAGAGAGAGGTTTGTGAGAGATGGATTAACATAGTATGCAATAGAGAGAATACTCAATAATGCTTCACAGTTTACAATACAATAGTGCCTTTAAATTTTAATTATAACCCTATAATTATTTCTGTGTTGATTTTTTTGCTGAATAATCAAAGACGATATTTTATTTTGATTGAAGATTAAATTACTTTAAAGTCTAGCATAATATCTTTATTCTGTTATAGAAGCGTAAATTGCGATGACATTACCCCGTTGACACTATCTCTGGAAACAATGATTTTCTTAAATAGTAATTGGCTTAAGTCTTCCCATTGGACAATTTAAACGAGTGCTTAAATAGTCATTATACAAAATACTAGTCATAATTTTTACGAGAACATGATAAATGTGAGTAACTTAGTAAGATAATCTGTTAACATAGATTAATTTAGATATCTTACAGAATACGCTCAGCCCAAAAAAGTTATTCCACTTACAGGAAAGCATGGGTTTTGTTTAACAGGTTGAAATGCCATATTGTCGTTTTGCAGTACTGGGTCATAAACATTTTTTTCTCTCCACTCATGCGGTTTATGTTCTCTTTTAATGAAGAAAATTGTCGGAAACTTTAGAATGTAATAACCATCTCTTACTACTGTGGGCGTTATTGAACGATAACCAACGTTTAAAGATGGGCTCATGTCTTCCAACTAAGTTAACTTACCAAATAAAATTCCGTCTTATATGAAACCTACTTTGACATTCAGGATATTTCAGAACCCCCCCCCCCCTCTCCCCCTAAAAAAAACAACAAAAAACCTCGCACAGAGTTCGAACAGTTTTCCTATTATTTGATATAAACTAAAGAATTTTCGCTAGGCTAAACCATAATTCTGTTCCTAAATGTTGCGAATCTCTGTTATTCTTGTTATGCAAACACGTTTTTACTTGGTTCCATTTTGTAACCTGGCCCTCTATTTATATAAGCGTTATTCCGATAACCTAACATGACGTTATTTTACGTAACGATACAATCTCTATGTCATAACACTAAACATTAGCCCAGCGAAATATTATAATTTATTCCAAACTATGTCTTTCTCTTGCAAACATTGCTTTATGTGCATATGTTTTGACTGTGATGATCAAAACCTGTGATACTACAATACATTGAATTTGTCTCATACCTTGACGTTCTTTTAAAAATTATTGTAATTGTGATTTCGTTCGTGGAACATGTTTTTTATTGGGTCTAAATAATGCTTAAAAGGAAACTTGATTTTCTAAACTTTATTCTTGTATGCTTACTTTTTAATTAGGAAGATATAAATAAAATCAATTGTTTTTGTTTGCTAATTGTGTGTGTGCGTGAGGGAGAGAGAGGGAGGAAGAGAGAGAGAGAGAGAGAGAAGAGAGAGAGAGAGAGAGAGAGAGAGAGAGAGAGAGAGAGAGAGAGAGAGAGAGAGAGAGAGAGAGAGAGAGAGAGAACACGGGACGTCTTATTTGAAGCCAAGAGCTCTAACACTTAAAGCCGCACAATCTCCACAAATTCTGATACTACTGGTGGCATTTTTATCTTCACATCATCTTTTCTTATATGAAATGAATGTTACCATAACACTGTAATAAAGTAAAAAGTGTAAAAATCTCTGGCACTTTTACAGCTGACCGTGGCATAGCACGAGAAAGAGAGAGTGAGAGGGGGGAGAGAGAGAGGAGAGAGAGAGAGAGAGAGAGAGAGAGAGAGAGAGAGAGAGAGAGAGAGAGAGAGAGAGAGAGAGAGAGAGAGAGAGATGACGCCAAACATTTTTACGATGCGATGAAACCGCATCAGCATTATTTTGTGCCGAAAAAGGAACAACGAAAAATAAACAACAAAAAAAAAAAAAAACAAACAGGGAATGTTTAATTATCATTGAAATATCTAAAAGTAATATAACAAGATTGACAATAAAACTCGATATCTTCAAAAATACATAAGTTTTTTCCGAGAAATGATGACTTAATCATAGCTTGTTAGCGTGCACTAAAACAATACTTTATACATATTTCTTAAACAAAACACACTAAGCACATAATTTAAAAAACCTCCACATTTATGTAGCCTTCGACTAAAACACAAATCAACAAAACCCTCCTAATAATATATGAAATCACAAAAATATTCTCTGCGTTGAGCCTACTTTCATACTTGGGTAAATCTTAATGAAAAATATCAATAATATGGGGTTTATTTACATACTACAATTAGGTTGTGCAGATCAATAGACTGAAGCTTGGTACGTAACACGTCTTTCAAAACCTTATCTATCATTCAAGCTCAATATCTGAATATCGCCGTCCTGGATATCAGGGAGAGCTCCTCTCCCCCAAAGGACGCTATTTCAATCTTTAAACGGGCCGTTCAATCTAGTTCAAATGCCCTTGACTCCTGACCTTGAACCTGGCGGCCATTTTGAAGGGTCAAAAGCGCTGAGGCGTTCCACTATCTCCTGCACTTCTTGACTTGTGCAGCGTTTGACCTTTGACATTGACCTTCGATGCGGCTCCGGAAGCGCCACGGGTGGGTTGCCCTTAGACTCTGCCGGGCATCTAGGAAGGGGGGAGGGAGGGGGGAGAGAGTTCCGGGTTGAATTAGTATAACGTTATGGAGGAGGTAAAGCGCAAGGTGTCATTTTTTCTTAATGTACTTCATCACGTCCTTGAATTCTGTCTGTTGAGTTCAAGTTCCAAAAATAGTGTTTTCAGATGGAAAAAAAAACTATCCCTATAACATACTTCGTTA
>RQTK01000636.1:258581-271280 GCA_003991915.1 Elysia chlorotica
CCTTGTGATTTTAGCACTGCCCTGCAGCCCGGATTAGAGTAAGGCAGTATTGGCATCATAGCTTGGCGATAAGCGGATTAGTCAGGCCACTAACACTCGCTAATCCAAAGACTTATGTTTGCTTCGATTCGGTTTCTTTGCCTTTTAACGTCTGTCTCAGCAACTTTTTCGGCTGTTTCGTGAAGGGGTCTTAGGAATTAAGTCTGAAAAATGAACGTGCTCCCTCAAGGAGAATGAGGGGGGATTCATTTATTTCGTGGAAGTTTTCCAAACTAGCATCTGACAATTGTACATTCTGAAACAGAGGGTTTACCATGACTTCTATCTCAGTTGGTCACAATTATACTGACACCGAAGCGACGCGTCCCAAACGGCAATCGGACCAATGAGCTCCGAATCGAAGGCCTGCGCTGCACACTTGAGCAACTTTATCCTCGTTATGTTTTAGATTATAATACAGTAACACAGTTTATTTATTGAGCGCCATATCTAATAAACTCAACTCATGGCGCTTGCTACACATTAAAATCTCACTTATGAACATACTAGTTAAGAACCGACGCGATTCGTGGGGATAGTGGGATGGGCGAAGCTGGAGGATTACAGATGAATTTGCAGTGGTAAAACTCAAATAGTGTTTCTTCAGAATCCGTACCTTTAGAAAGTGAAAATGTGAGAGTTACCTAGCTGAAAAACGCGTACACAACACCAGTGTAAACACTTGGTTTGTTTTCTCGTTTTTGCTTTTGATTGCAGTATATAATCTTTTGTTTAAACATTTTTTTTATTAATCATAAGAAAACTTACCCACCTACTTGCAGTTACAGATCATAAATTGTTTTCATAAAAATTAATAACCAAGCATTCTAAGAAAACGTTAATGTGTGCACAGTAAAATTTGCGCGCTTAAAAAAAATTAAGAAGTGATAATTAAAAAAATCAAGATGAACGTACAAACTTATTAAGTACAGTCGTAATTAATGAGCATCACTACATTGAGAGTCATGCGGGATCAGGCACGAAAATGAGCATTATATTCCCAAAAAGAATAAGAACAGAACTATTATGACTATTTAGATATAGATCTACATTCAGACAGGCCTAGGCCTAGTAGGTTATATCCATGCCAATCTAAGGGTTAACTATGTCGGAAAAGTGTAAAAAAAAAACAACAACTAAACCAAAAATACAGAATTTAAAACGTTCAAATTCGATAAAAAAATGTCCATTTACGTCATAATCCATCTCATTAATGAGTGGAACTTTTTTAAAACTTTTTACTGTTCTTCACATTTCATTTTTTTCTATAACTATTCAATAGATTTTCGGCCAGTAGTCGCGGTGAAAATAAGATGGATTTATAATTATGGTTGATAACATTGATTAATTAAAAATTGATGACTCTAAAATTCTCTGGCCCATTTGTGATTTTACTGTAAAGTTTGGGATTTTAGGGTGAAGCGGTTTGGATTTGATCGCATGTCTAAGTTTGAAACGAAGACAATTATATATATAGATGACATAGTGACATAGAACATAGATAATAAAACATGGCATAGCATTACAAACAAAAAGCATTCAGTCATACAAGAACATGATTTGCATACATAATTAAGCTAAGCAGTCAAATAAATGCGTTTTAATAGTTTTGTAAACGTCGCTTCTGATTCATCGTCTCTCAATTGCTGTGATAGACTAAATTACATTTTCTGTGCATCTGCACTGACAGTTCTTTGAACATACCTCTTAGTTCTTTATCTTTTTACTTTAATAAGTTTTTTTTCTGTTCAAGCGAAGGTACCGTGGTGGTAATTAGGGGGAGAGAAGATTAACAAATATGATATATGATGTCGTATACTGCTGCGTGAAATAAAAAAAATATTTATTATCAATGAGTAGAGAGTCGACAATTCCATGGCGTACATGAACTTTTTTGATTGGGAATTGTCGATAACAGATCAGACGCCAACATTTTCCACACAGAAATAAACCATTGAAAATCACAATTTGCCACAGTTTTAAGGCACCTCATCATAAGTCTAATTTTGTTTTGTAAAACTTTTCACTCATTTATTTCTGTTGCCTTTTGTTTGGAACTATTTTGTGAACTGTCTGTATCTTTTGGTGTCAGTTTCCATAAAAGGATATGCTACATACATTGTTCTGTGCGTTATGTAAGATAAAATTAAATAGCATGTAACAATATCGTATTCCGAAGTCAAGATACTCAGAGGTTGTTTGGCTTATTTAGTTCAATCCATTTATACCTTAATTTCGTTGTTGTAAAATTTTTACTAAAATTGACAAGTTTGCAATTATGATTGAAAATTTTATGTATGTGCACTATATTCTTTCGTTTGTTTAAAATCTTTTCCTACTTCTTTTAACGGTCTGTTGTTTTGGTTTTCCATAGTTATTTTGAAAATAATTTTCTTTGGTAGACAAACCAATACTTCAAATTTTATCGTTTCGAAAATTTTATGGGCTAATTCTATGTTAGCAGAACAAAGCCTTTTTTTTTTTTTTTAGATATTATGGAAAAGCATGAATATTTGGTGGAAAGGCTTGAACTGTCGATATCAGAATATCAGACGCCCCCTTCCCCTAATCGAAATTAAAGCCAGACACACATATTGTTTCAGGTCGAAAGTCGAGCGTTAAAAATATAATGATAACTGTTAACCCACGATTTTCTAGGCAATTGTGCGGTGAACGAGGCTGAAAGGGTTAAAGATGATCTCACGATGTCTCAAAACTCAAACGTATTTGAAAATTAAGAACGGATGAGAAACGATCAGCACCCACATTTTTTGATGTAGCTCAATAAGACGTCAACACAGAATTATTTCATTGGCAACGTTTCCCACTAACTTGTACATGACGATCCTTTTCCTTGAAAAATACAAGAAATAAAAAAAGAAGAAAAAAAATACATTTGTAGTAATCTTTTAGATAGGAATGACAGTTACAATATTGAGCATATTTTAAACGACTATAAACTAATAAAACCGAAAAGAATCCAAGTGAGTTCATGGTTAAAGGTAAATATTGGAAAATGTAGCATCAGCTAGACATGGAATATAAAACCAAACTAAAAAAGGAACGAAAAAACTGGGTATAATCATTCAGCCAAAAGAATAAAATCTTAGTATTTCAGATAACAATACACATTTGTGAGATATATCATTATTTAATGTATTATTTGATTTTCTTCCAATTAATTCTTAAAATAACTGTTTCGAACTCTCCCCACCCCCCTTTTTTCGTTCCTCTCTCTCTCTTTCTCTCTCCCTCTCTCTGACTTTGTCTTTGCCTCTGCCTCTTCCTGCCCCTCTCTCTATATTTCGGTCTGTCTCCATTTACCACTCTCTCTCTCTCTCTCTCTCTCTCTCTCTCTCTATCTCTCCCTCGCCCTTCCCTTCTCTTTCACCGCGAATAGGATCAATATACCTAAAGTATATCAGAAACCAATATATCTTTGAAGAATCCTACAATTTACCACATCAAAGGAATCTAGAATATTGAACGATTTTGTTTAATACAAATTATAGATTGCAACATTTATATGAATAACCACTTTAATAACTGTAGACTATTGTTCTAAAACAGACTAATAATTTGAAGGAAAGATTTTCTTTTGTGGCTTAGCTACACTTTAAAGCGTTGGATGCACTAAGCAACCAACATATTTACATGACTCTCTCCACCCCCATAAAAAGTTATGTTCCTGCGGGAATTCTGTTGTTTTTTTCTGGTATGTTCCCTTCACGATGTAGGCGATGGAATTCCATGAAGCGAAGAAGAGTTTTCAGTTAATTATCTCTTTAGTAGGGATTTTTACAGACAGCTAAAAATAAAGCAAAGATGTTGGCCTAATCTTTTCATTACATAGCGTGGGATAACCAATAGGTGTATGATTTTTCTTAGGAAACAGCAATGGAAATGGATTGCCTTTACTTTCCTGGCCGCACTTAGGCGTATCAGAAATACATTCGATACAGGGGTCCAGAAACAAAATTCAGTTGTATTTTGGATGGAACAGAACAAAGCACAATCTCAATGGTGGCCGAACCGTTTCGCCACCAGACACCACCAGTGGGGATTCAAACTTGAGACATCCTCCTCGTCGATGCTGCCGTCTATAGAAAAAATTGTCCTCTGTTCCGCGCGTGTGTGTGTTCTGCTGTGTTAAACTAGCTTTGGTTTTGGAGGAGAAAAAAAACTGAGCTATATCGTGGACGCGTTTAAAGACTGACATATTCTGACAATTTAAAATGATGCTACGCAAAAACAGAATGAGTACACCAAGACTTCTGTCTCAGCCATTTACCACGAAAACACCGACTAAAGCAGTAGGTGAAGCAATACGACAAATATTAGTCCAATCATGGACGTGAACTGTCGATATCAGACCTTCCAAATTGAAGACCGTCACTCTACCATTTAAGCCAGCTGTGTGCCCACTGTGTCCAACCAGTGGCGCATGTTGAGCACGTACTGAGGGTCGGCGTAGAGCAGTGAGTCTAAACCAGGCAGGGCGAGGATTCTCTCGACCAATGAGCGCTCGTGTCTCAGCATGCTTTGGTCTTGCAGCCTTTGCCGCGTGTGACATCCCGTCCACTGGGGTTTACACCGACGGTAGTGCAGCAGCCTGTACAGCTCGGGGGGTACCGGCTGGCTGAGAAAAGCGAACGTTGGTGGGAGAGGTGGGGAGGGGAAATACGTAAGTATATGGTGGGGATGATAAGAAAAAAATGTCATGTGCTCACCTTCATTTGAATCTTTAACAAGTGAAACTCTCCTCCACTTTGACTACTTTTACTATTGCATTAAAAGATGTTACGTAATAAAATGCTATTGATTGGTAAATTAAATTCTGAATGTTATATCAAACGGCCATACCTATGGTTTATAGTATTTACAAACAACCCACGTCGGAAATGCAGGAGATAAATTAGGTCTTTTATTTCATGATCGAAGAAATTTAAATTTAGGAGTTCTCTTGAATTGACGTGTTAGCCATGTTGACCATTTGACTATCAACAAAAAAAGACTGTTAAAACAACAACAAACAATAAAAATACCAAAAAAAAAAAAAACGAACATTGGGCTAACCACGCAAAAAAAACAACCCCAGATTTAGACAAGATATAGAGAATTGCACAGTTCCGACGTTGATTGATTTCACAGTGGAAATAAAGAGATAAGCCCAAGCCACGAGATTTGATAACACAACTGGCGAAAGTCCAAGTCTTAACCATATCAATTATTATTAACTCCAGTGGCCCTAAGTGTAAGTCGTAACTGTGTTATAAACCTCGCTTAGAGCCGCACTTCTGTGAGGCTACAGTGAGGTTTTAGAGTTTTTTTATTTTTTTTTTTTTTTATTTTGAGGGGGTTCTTAAATCCTCTGCATCTTTAAATAAATTGAAAAATGACATTAAATGACTTCCATAACCACAATGCAAAAGCTGCGTACCATGCACAGATTTACAGTTAGTAACAGCCATAGTGGGCTACAGCAAGGAAATACTTGGAGCGACAAAGTCACTAATTAAGCATTGAAACTGGTGCAATTTAGACTGTGAAACTGACAGGACACTCGCCAAATATCTCTTTATCCGGGCTAATCTTCAACTTGTGCAGAATGAGATCAGTATAAATACTGTGCTCATTTCGATCAAGCAAGAGACTGTCTTTCATTATTTTAATCGTAGAGTTAAGTTGAGCTGAGTCGGTTGCTTAATGTCCAGAGGCAGCACTATAAAGGCTATATTTATTGTAGATAGCCCCCAAGACTAACATCTGAACATTTTATGTGCTGCCACACAGAGACAGGGTGGGGATGGCATGACTACTGTCTGCACATTTATCTGAAACCGACCCAACTTGTAAGGAGCGAAATAGGATAAATAAACTTTTGACTAAATTATGAAATTCGAACTGGGACCTCCGGTTGGGAGACCAACGTTCTATCACCCCTGCCAGTTCGACCCCCTTAACGTGCGGAAAAAGATAGCAGGAATGTGAGTTTCCCTAGAGTTATGAAACGTAGCTGAGTAATCGACCCAGCGATCGCGCCCGCATATGAGTGAGCACTGTTAAAAGATGCGACAGCTCTACAACAGAACACAAAACGCGCAAACGGAAAAAAAGATTAAATTCAAAATGATATTTGTAAAATATCTTTGCTTGTTGAACATAATAGAATTTTTCTAAATAAAAATAATTAATAATCTTCGTTTTACTCACGTGACATAGGGCTTTCTTGGAACTACAAGGTTGTTCAAGACAAAGAAAGTACGATCCGGTATAGAGGCCCATCGCGAATTCCTGTCAAAACCGTCGTAGTTTGGTTCTTTGGTGCATAGCGTGTATTTGCCAACCTAGGGTAGAATGCACAAACATGCAAATTAACTAGACCCAGCTAACATCTCGTCGTACGCCTTCTTATTCTTATATTGTTTACGAAGAGACGTAAGCTGGGTCTTGTTTGTGCATTATGCCCCTAGAGTTAATTTCAATAAAAATAAGAAATATCAATAAGAGGGCGGTTTCAGTACATATAAAGGCGAATAGTTTTTTTTTTTATAAAACAGTTAATATTCTACTTTGTTGTATGAGGGAATTTTTAAGGAAACTTAAAACATTTGCACCGTTTAGCACTGCTGATTTGCTGCTTGGGCAAACTAAAACCTAAACAGAGCTTGTCTTGTGTGCTCCCCTCCTCGATTTTTGTCCATCTCCACAGACTTACTCAATCACTTGAAAATTACAAAACATTTTTTTAGGAACTGCTATATATCAAATTAGGGACATGCTGACCACCACTTTTTAAAAAGCAATTTTTTATTAGACCTTTGATATTGTATAAAAATTCAATGTACAACTCCCGCAAAGGCCAATCTGTAATTATTAGATCAATCTCTTTCCTCTTCTTTTCAGTGAAAGTAGCGCGTTTCGGGCAAAAACAACAGTGTGCACTTTGGCACTTGAGAGCGGTATTTCTAAAAAGTTTATTACCTCAGACTTATGCAGTCACCTAAAAACAAAGACAACTGACTCAGGAATAATCTAGAATCTAGAACTGAATCACTTGACCCAAAAGCATGACTCAACTGTATCATGAGCGACATTTAATCATGGAATATCTAGAACTATTCCGATGGCAGGTGATAAAAAGAGACATCGTTTAAGATGATCCAGATACTTAGCAGCAACACTCAATCCAAAACAAACCCCCTCAAACACACAATCGAAAACATAACTTGATCAACCATCCATATCTAGGCCTACTGATACAGGTCGAAATCTAGATCTAGATCTACGACAAAGTGAAAACTGACATATATCTAGACCTAGATCTCCACAACGGACTAGATCTAGATTTACATCACCACAATTACCTCTACCTGACATTTAATTTAGTCAGGCAGCTTCTACAGTTATACTGCCAACTTCCCCAAACAATGACAATACAGCACTTGATCAATCATCCACATATAGGCCTACTGATACTGATCGAAATCTACATCACCACTACTGCTCCAACCTCACATCAGTCAGGCAGCTTCCACGCTTACGCCACCAACTGGCCCAAACCATGACGATATCAACATTTTTGCCCACAATATTGGGAGAATGGCAAAGACATGCCAATATTGTGACGCAAAATTATGGCAAAGATATGTCAATATTGTGACACAAAATGATGACCCACAGAAACATCCTCACTGTGTTGTGCAAATGGTCAAGTAAATTTAGCATACATGTAAACTGTTCCGGAACCTTTACACCAGCTGTTTGTGGGGGATACTGCAGATTATAATTTCCGAAATGACATTCGAAATTACAATTCAGCTTTCACATAAGCATCACTTGGAGTAAATGAGGACATGTTACCGGCACGGGTATACTGTTTTAGAGTAAGTGGTACTGTTTGTCATAAATTTGGTCATCCACCCGTGAATCCGCATGCCTTCAACTAGTTTCTTATTGAAATTAAAAGTAGATCCCAACAATAATTATGTATACTGATTACTATCACTCATTGCAAGTGATTAAAACACACACACACACACACACACACACAAATAAAATGCCCTATATTGATGATGACTTAGTGCCAGCGCGCAAGGCCCGCTTTGACAGCCACGTTTTAGCCTATTTGAGTTGGATGGTATCAGTATATTGTGAACAGCCAAGTCTCGGATGTCCCACTCTTGGGTCCCATCCGCGATAGGCCTATAGTGCAGTTGCTGACGTCAGAAAGACAGAAAACCAAGCTCTACTTTGAATTGTACTTGCTGAGGAGATCGCTCACCTGTAAGGGCGAGTCCCGAGTGGCGCCCCAATCCAACAGCATCACGTGGGAGTCGAACGAAAACCCTCCCGCATAGGGGTGGATCTGCTTAACGATCTGCGCATGTAAGAGTCAGATTTAAAATGCATACGTGTGTCTGACTAGAACACCAGACACTGCTTAGCAGTGATAAAATTAGGGTTTGATTTATTTAAGACGGACAAATTTTGCCATAATTATAAGTGACCACTAAACATGCTACTATGAAATAAGTGACATCCTCTAAAAATATGCCTGGTCATAATTTATAGTTGTTATGCGATATGTGTGGCGATCATTATATGATGCAAATCTGACTCAAACACGAGAAAGAAACTGAGGCTTCCTGAAAAAAAAAACGGATCAAAATCAAATCATCGAAATAAGCAAATAAATTAGTTGAAATAGATTGGAAAAATCATTAAAATTCGAGTACATGTAGAACTGTTTTCATAATCATACTTATCGTTGTTGTAAATACTAATTTGGCTGGGGAAAAGCCCTAAAGAGAAACTGTTTGCTCTAGCAGTACATAAATGTTGATAGAGATGATGATGATGATGATGATGATGATGATGATGATGATGATGATGATGATGATGATGATGATGATGATGATGATGATGATGATGATGATGATGATGATGATGATGATGATGATGATGATGATGATGATGATGATGATGATGATGATGATGATGATGATGATGAACATACATCCAGAACTTGTCGGTAAGTCTCCAGGCCTCTCTGAGGCACGATAAACTCATCCACATCCATGACGATGAGATAATCATAGCCGCCCATCCGATGCTTACAGTCGTTAGCTGCCCAGATCTCGTCCACCCATGCCTGAGTCTCGTAACGAGGCCGCCTAAAGCCGCGGGCAGGACCCCCTGCAATACGGCAACAGGGAAAAGGAATGTTCTCACGGATACTCATCATACGTATTTCTTTGTATATTGTATATTCTAAATGTAAAAACCTATCGATATGAGGTTTGAAGCGCTTTTCGTTACTGAAAGAAGATCGGAACAAGAAAGGATGTGTTGGCTACTAGTCGTTTAGTAAAGAGAAAGAAATTGGTTATTGTGTTCGAGAAAAATATAATAAGTAATTACTCAGTCAGATTGTTGTACACATGCGCCTGTTATGTACGTGATAAATACACAGTTTGTGTTGGCGATTTATTCTAGAGAACTAAAAACAATAAAACGACACAACCGGAAATAAAGAAGTGCAACTTCTGTGCCTAGGAAATGTACCGAATTCTAAAAAAATCGCTAACTTCAAACCGAAAAAATATCTTCTCGTTATCTATACACAGAAAAAAAATTCTTGCTGGCGAATTCCACAAAGCTGGCCGCCTGAACCCTCAATCGTTCTGGTGATGGTTAAGTACCACAACTAGCACCTTGAAACTTAAGAGGAAATGGACAACACAAACTAGACACGCCTAATTTTGTTAGTATTTGCATTATAACCTTTAGAGGGCGGCGGGTGCGCGGGCAAGGCGGTCAGGAAGCCCAGTCTAACGTAGTAGTCCACCACGGCCTGTGCTGGGGGATCCAGGTCTGAGGTGTACGTGAACACAGAGCTCACTGCCATCATGCGCTGGTACTCCATCCACTCGACCAGTTGGCTCGCCCCCACGGTTCCGTAGCTGACCTTTAGGCAGACCCCCACGCTGGCAGGTACGCGTTGGGGGAACAGGATGGGCAGGACGTGTCTGTGGTCCGAAAACATCGGGGCGGGGAGGGGGGGGGGGGGGGGGTATTTATCCATAGAGGTGTGTGAATGGCGATGCGGAACTGCAAGTGTCTACAAGAGTGAGTTGTATGTGAAGCGAAAGGACAACAATGAACACTCAATGAACACACACCTAAATTGGGAGAACACAATTTATTTTTTCAATTCTGTTGACAAATACTTGAAAATACAAAGCATTGTTCATCATCCTCAAAAAATTGACCGGGTGAGAAGGTTTGCATCGAGTGTGCAAAACCTGCACGCGTTTGAAGAGTATTTTAAAGAAAGCCCCTTATATATTTATTCATGTGCTGCCACAAAAGCGACAACATGGGTATACAAGGAGTCATATCACAGCCGATCCCATTATACTCGACCCAACCAGTGCGCAACGAAATCGGACAAATAAGGTTTTTTTTTTTTCGATTGAGGGTTTCTAACGGCGGCCTCCCAAACGTAAAATCAAGTCACATGAAACTGTTAAAGCAGGAAATAAATAGTGCATCAACAGTTAGTTCACTTGGCGGGAAGTCAAGACCTCTATTTTCAAGTTCAGTTAGTTGTAGTTATAGCCATAACACAATCTGAACAGAAAAATGGGTGCAGCAATTCCAGCCTATGAAGATAACAGGCAGCTCGCCAACGGCAAAACTAATTTTCCCCAACATGGCACTTTTGCTTTGATAATTCTTTACTTTGACCACTGTCTTCAAACAAACTGGACTAACCCTTTTTGAAACCACACTATATATTGTTTGTTTTGTTACCTCGGAGCTTCCAGACAGCTGTGTTGCACTAATGCGACATGGCTGAAGTTATCGATTCCCAAGGCAGACAGTTGTTCTCTGGATATAGAGCAAGAGAACTCTGATGCTTGCATATCGACAATCCAATTTGTGAACTGGTGGTACATCCATGATTTCACCTGGAATGGGGTAAATTGCAAACTTAAAAAAAAAACCATACATCTACTGTGTATGTTTAAATAAAATCGAAAAATTGAAAACAATAGTGTATAATGGAGTGAGTAAAAGAGAGTGAATGAGAAAGAGAGAGAGAGAGAGAGAGAGAGAGAGAGAGAGAGAGAGAGAGAGAGAGAGAGAGAGAGAGGGAGAGACACAGAAAATGAGAGGCTAAAAGAGACAAAGGAAGAAAGACAGAGAAATAAAGACGGAGACAGACAGCCGGAGACAGAGACAGAAACAGAGAGGAAGACAGTGCGATATAAACGCATGCAAGCAGACAGACAAAGAGACAGACAGGCGAACAAGGAATATACAGACAGAAAGATAAACTGGGAGAAGATGGGACCTTTTCAGAAAGCGGTGCAGATGCGCTGCGAATTATACGCTAATTGTTGTGTATAAGCACACACGACTTGGCTATCACGTACCTGCGTAAATACTTCTGGTACAAAAGATCCGTTATAACCAGCCTGCGCCAAACAGCACTGGAAATCAGAATCCTCTTGATACTTTGCCCAGCCATTGAGGAACAAGTTGAAGCCACCAACTGCAGGAAAATCTGCACGGGCGACAACTGTTGAAATGTAGATTTGAAGAGGGTGCGGTTGGATTGTCTCTCCTGGATTTACACTTGTTAGTGTAAGGGGCTAGAGAGTATAATAAAATGAGACGAATAAGACCCTCTGATACAAATCTAAATATGCTTAATACCGTGTTTAATAATCTTTTAAATATTTCATCTTAACATAAATAAATTAGTTTAATTGCAGAAAAAAAAGAAAACATTAATCATATTGACATCTGTTGTACCATAATTACTACTGTTACTACCATACTTACAAAAATTAGCACCACCACCACCACCACCACCACTAATTCTACTACTACTACTACTACTACTACTACTACTACTACTACTACTACTACTACTACTACTACTACTACTACTACTACTACTACTACTACTACTACTACTACTACTACTACTACTACTACTACTGTTGCTACTCCTGCTAGTTCTGTTACAACCCAAATGCTTGACAAATTTAAAGTGTAAAGTGTTTAACAACATATGAATTCCACATTTTTCCACATAAATGCACTTTATTATTATTAAGTAAAAATATTTTAAAAAATGGCAGCAAAACCTATGCAAAACAATCTTAACACCACCATCATTACCATCACCACCATCATCAACAACAACAAGAAAATACCAACAAGAATACCGCCAACAACAACCGCAAAATAACCACCACCACCGCCAACAACATCAACATCTTTTATAACAACAATTGTGATAAAGAAGAAATGTACTTGAAGTAAATTTGTAATGGCAAAATACCTCTTCTTTGATGACACCGTATGCTTTGTGCAATTTCCACTGCCTGTGATTAAATAGAGGATTCTTGATTAATAGATTTTTAAAATGTTCATAATTATTCTAAAGAAACATTGTGCTGTCACCCCCATTTATTTTTTCATCTAACCGTAAACACTCCCTTTCCCTCTCTTTGTCGCTCTCTCCCTCGTCTCTCACTCATTTTCTTTCTCTCCCTCACTCTCTCCCTCTTTCTCTCTCTCTCTCTTACTCTCTCACTGTCTCTGTCTTTCTGCTAGTTCTCTCTCTCTCTTTCACCCCTT
>RQTK01000636.1:283241-298433 GCA_003991915.1 Elysia chlorotica
TATATGTAGTCCTATTTACAAAATAAGCGCTATTTAACTTGTAGCAGTTATAATGTCACTAAAAACTTTGATCTTGTAAGGATACATTATTTTGTAAACAGAATGAAATAAAAAAAAACAACTTAGCTTTTGGTGACTTGAGACGATGACGCCAGCTGTAGTCTCATTAGGCCTTGTTCGCCAAACAGCTCAAAGGATAGTTGGCTTCCCTTCACGCATAGACTATCAACTCACCATTTAAAGGATTTTTGGCGGGCTGGAATGAAGATGGATTGAATGGAATATAAAGGTTGGCTCTGCATGTTTGTTTCTAAAACAACAAAATTATTGGATTTTGCATTGGGCGTTTTCCTTAAGACACAAGAGACTTGTAATCTACGATTTTTGTAGACTCCTTTATTCAAGTAGTTGTAGTCGAGTTGCTTTAGCGTCAAACATCAGCTATATTGTTGAGGTTCCCAAGACTTACGTCTGACAATTGTATGTGCTGCCACACCGAGACAGGGCGGAGAACCAGACTCGTTCAGCAGCTAACATTAAACTGACACCGACCCACTAGGGAGCGAAATCGCCAGTGCTCAACCACGGACTTTTTACGTCGGAAGCAAATGTTCTGCTCCAGGATCAGCCCTCTTTAATCAAGATAGATATTTGCAGCTGAAATAAGTACTGAATTAAATTATACAGTTAAGTAGTTTATTGATTTTTTTTAATCCTTTTTAATTCGCAAATTATGATTTTCTCTATTTTAGTATTTACCTGAGCGTCTTGTTCAAAGTTGCAGTTTCTTGTGTTTGCGGAAATGAAATACAAGATAAAAGTTCTAAGATTCAGTTAATAAGTAAATTATATACATCACCTCTTATATTCTTCACCAGGATTACATTACTTTAGTCGAAAATTCGTTTAACATAAAGTACTCCAAATACAAGACTATAGATCTAAATCAGTTGCTGCCTCTGCGTGGATCGTTCTCCAAATGAATCGGGGACAGTTTTATGGTGAGCATGCTCAATTTTGAAAAGCGTGCAAACCGTGTTTATAGTTGTGTTAGTTGGAGCTGTTGGTCTACGTAAAACCTCAAGGACATTGGCCTATGATAGGCCGATCTAGTGATTTAACTGACCTTGGCATAGAGTCAATTTGTGGCCTGTCCGAAATTTTGTTGCTATTATAATCGTCTGAGACGTATTCACTTCGAGAACCAATAAAATCTATGTAGCAATAAAAATGAACTAATCAGATTGTTCTCTTTTTCAAAGACCCCTCAGCAATAGCTTTTTGTGTTGGCCCATGCACGAAAAAAGAGTGGTCAAAATGTTAATTCAATTTACGTACATCAAAGCATTGTTGAGAAATTTGATCGTGTGTAGAGTGTTTTGGTGAGATCTCTAGTTTTTGAAACACGCTTCAGTTGATATTTTTTATGAGTTGTCAAATTTTTTAAACATGGTATCGAATTTTTTATCCACGTGTGGGCTAGTGTCATAATTTTGGTCAAATAAATTTATTTTTCATAGTTCTCAAAAAAAAAAATAAATCACAATGTCTCCAAAGAAAGTATAACAGTAAATGGTAAAAAGTTAATATGCTTTGATTGTATGAGTAACTTTTCAAGCGGTTGCGCATCCATTGGTAGAAAGTTCCCAGATTTTTTAATAGGTAATTCAATTAGAAGATCACCATAGTTGTAAGTTTCGCGCTATTAAAAATAGTTTTTTTCCTTAACACATTTAAAAAAAGGTGGACCACTTTTCTTTAACGTGTCTAGGCACCTTTAGTCATCGGATGAATAAGGCAATATTTTCTAAATTAGCACATTAGGTTACCTAAATAAAAACACGTTTGCAACAAGAGTCAAAGTAAAGTATAATCATTAATCAATTAGGTAAATCTGGATGAGTTTAGATTTTCGTTGGCTTACGCTGAGAAGGCTTAACATCTCTGAGTAGTATTCTGATATAACTATGACCATGATTTTACAAAGATAGGGGGGGGGCGAACTTGCGCAAGTGGTAGAGTATACTGTGACTGAATGAGTTTGGATGGGACAGAGAATCTGTCAGACGTGAGTCTTGGGACTTGTCCATGGTAATAGCCTTTCTATTGGCATAAGTCGTTAAGAATCCAACTCACTCACTAGCTTGTAGGTAAGTCTTTGGCCAACAAACTTAGGCAGAGAGCAAACTTTGATCAGCCCACCCCGCTTATATGTTAACATTGCAAGAAGTTGTGCAGGAGGAAAGTTGAATAACACGCAGCACAAAAAGAAAGTGTGTGAGCTCTTTCAGTCCCCTTTCTTTAATGTTTGCGACCGTGGATTGAAAGGATATAAAATCACTTAAATAAGTGTCTACTTTAAAATTTCGTTTTAGATAAGGTTTTTGACTTCTTCCACACACACACAAAATCTCTCTTCAGAACGTTAATTTTATATATTGTTGTGCAACTGAAAAAATTAGCATTTAGAAATCAGAGTGTTTAAAATCGAGAATCTGCGTAAAAATCACCAAGTCAATTTAAATATCTAATTTATAGACCTATATATTAGGCTGCATGTATAGATCGAGATATTTCTATATCGATCCAGCTTTAAAAGGAAAATTGGGATTCAACAAAAAATCAACCTCTTTATCTATTTTTTGATGTATTGTTTTGTGAATTTTAGTAGTTATAATTATAATTTTATGGATTAGACTCATTTTAAGCCTGTGGCGGTAAAACTGTGTAGACGTGTACGCCTGGCTTACTGGGCTATGACAATGCGGTAGATACACACACAACAGAAAACAAAAACAAACGTGGACCTAAATCTACATTTACATTTGATTTTTTAAATGAAATTTTATAGTAATAAGCCATAACTAACAAAACAGCAACCAAAAGAAAAAAAAAGTGTGGGTCCTGTTCATCATGTAATGTGAAATTTCACGTATGTTTGTTGTTTTTTTTTTAATATGGCGATGGGTTCCATGACTGCCGCCCGAAAATTTCAAGTGATTGCACACAGAGACGTTGTTGGTGTCTCAGCCGGTCACACTGTACTTGCACCGGCCGAATCAGTATGAGAAGAAATGCGACAGGTAAATCTTGTCCAATAAACCTGCTACCTCTAGATTGGGAGTCCAACGCTCCAGCACTTTCGCCAGCTGGGGCCGTCTTATATTAACGCTCAATAGGGTTTAAATAGATACAAATATTTGGAAAAAAAAAACAACAATAAAAAGATTAAGTAATGGAAAGCATAGATCTTGATGTTAAAATAAAATGTTCGATGTTTTTCAAATCTACAAGTGATCTCTTCTGTTTCATTTACAACGGGTGGGGACGGGGTTGCTTGAGCCTGTCGTGATAATATTCACGGATTGTCGGGGGTGGCCGTTTGTTGTTATTATGATCTATGAAGTTATAGTCTCTAGTCGAGTTAGCTTCAGCTAAAATATATGTAATATAAAAATGTCAAATGGATAACGTATGATTGTATGTAATGAAGTGAGGAATAAATAATATGCTCAGCTCTCCAAAGCCGCTGATCTAGATTATTTTATAACCCGTGCAGAGCCATAGCTCTAATGTAGACGGCCATGTCAGAACGCTGTGTTTAGATCTACTCTTTGTGATATTTTTGTTATTGTCGACTAATTTAATTAAGAGGAGAAAATTCTATATTAAAAAAAGATACATTTTGTTTACAGAAAAAAACGAAAAGCGACTGCTCCAACCCACTTTGAAACTGTCTATTGTTTTATCTCAACCCATTGCAAAGGTATATATTTCAACCACGAGATCCACGCAAACTGTTGTTGTTGTTGTTGTTGTTGTTTTGTATCAGTTCCTAACATGCTTTGTTTTACGATCGCCTTCTTTAAAATTGTAAATAGTTCAAGCGGAGTTGACTCTATAAGTTGCGTCAGTTGATTTTCCAAGGCCCTGTGTTTACAACTTTGTCCTGCCGTTTCAGCCATTGAATCAGTCAAAGTGCTTTGAGAGCGAATAAAAAATTGCCTTTCATTGAAGTTGTTCTTTCTTATCACTGTCTCCCCGCCCTGCCTTGTGTGTGGCAGCACATAAACATCTCAGACATCAGTCTTAGGGCTCCACAATATAGCCTATATAGAGCTGATGTTGGACGTTAAAACAACTCAACTGAAACCTACTCCAACCACACAAATGTAATTAATTTCTTCAAACCTTTCATACCTCAAACTCCTCCCGGTTGAACAAGATCACGCATGATAAATATTGCAAATTTAAATGCGCACGTATTTGTAATTACGGAAGATAAAACTATTCTAACTTTGGTAAACTCATTGCCTGTAAATGCAAGAAACAGCATGTAGAATTATATTCTTATGACCTATGAAAATTGCTAACAAATGATTACAAATATCACTCAAAAGCAAAAACAAGAAAACAAAGCAAATTGTGTTAAACGTTCTTCACAGCATGAAAGAATAATTTATTTTAATTCTCAACGATATTGATTTTGAATAATTTATACAGTTTTGAGCTTTATCAAATTTCAAAATTAGACCTAATCCCTCAATTGTTCCAACCTGCAATCACCACGAATAACGTGGGTTCCAAAATAGTGCATACATAGCTATTAATATTTAACTCGTTCTTGCAGTTGGGCCTTGGAAATTCGAGTGACTCAACCTAATGAACCTAACCCATTTTATTTCCCACTGCCACAGCAAAAACTGAAAAATGACAACCGTCAGTTGGCAAAACAAAGCAGTTTTGAGAGGATGGAAAATACATGTGTTTAGATATTTGGGTTGATATTTTTTTCCTGTTTAACGCATTCAGAAAAAAAAGCCACCAAGTGACACAGAAAACACAAAATATGAGGTTATTTTAAAAAAACCCGAGATATTAGTTCTATTTTAAGGGCCACAAGGTAGCTCTTTTGTGAAGTGCGCGGCTTTGTATTCGATAATTGATGGTTCGATCCCTACTGGTGGGATTTGTGCCATTAGAATATGGTCCACTATGACATAAGATTCTGTTTATCTGCCTCAATTCTCAGGACCCGTCTACTAGACAGTTTTGTTCGTTTCGATTGGCTTTATGACAGTAATAAACCAATGCAACGTTCGGAAGTAGGGAAATGGGAAGACTTCACTTTTTTAAATAAGCGAAGTATCATAAACGAATCAAACAAAGATAAATCAATTTCAGAGCCACTTTATTTCAAACGTTCAAACATATCAATGTAGTAAATTCCATTAAGACAAAAATTAACACAAAAGTTATGGAACATAATTATTAGAAATATAACATTAAATTAACAGATTTCAAAAATAACTTACTTAATAATTAAAAGAAAGTGACATTTAAAAATTGAGTCAATGATTGTGCTCTTTTTCATCTTTCAAAAAATGGCAATAGTACACATTCATAAGCAGGAAAATCAGTTGCTGTTTTTTTATTTTAAACTAATCATGTACAAGTGTAGTAGTCTTAATAATAAAATAAAAGCCAATTCCTAAAAACGGGATCATTATTAAATACTAAAAATTGTTGAACTGTGATTTAAAATTAAACTCCGGATAAATTGTTAAATTTATTTTCACGTAGCCTCAATCAGACCCATGATCAGCAGCTACAGTTAGTGTTTTCAAAACGTAAAACAAATTTGTGAGATATAATTAATTAATAAATTGACCACGTTGTCAAGAACAATAGAAGTCAATGGCGAAACGAAGACTATATATGACAGTTTCTGTATATTTCGGTGACTTTGCCTTCTATTTTTGGACGCCTTGGCGCCCAATCATAGCTCTCTATTCTAGATTTCCGACGCCAATGAACGATACGAATCTCCGTGTATAAGGGGCGTAATTATGTCGTCAATTATGGTCACGTTGACCGCAAGGCCTATAATATTTAGAGCTGGATCTGTGCACGGCCATTAGGATCTACCGCATTCCCAGATGGCGGGGCAGACTGTCGTGTATAGTACCTGGGGGGTCCGTAGCCCCCTGCATCAAGGGTTGGACTTCGTTCTGTTGGCGTAGGTCCTTGTTTTTCAGGAGCGAGATCTGCTGTGGGGGCAAGTCCTTTTTCAGAAACATCGGGTGCCGGAAGGGCTGGATCAGACTGGCTAGTGTTATTGCATCTGAAAGTGAAAGATAATTGTATTTCATACGGGGATTGAAGAGGGAAAAAATACAAATCTAAAACCCAAAAATGTATGCATTTATACATTGATTTCCAACATTAATTATCCATGCTTAGGATAAACACAATTCCCCCCCCCCCTTTCCTACTAAGCGGGACCATGTGTCATCTCTCCGTAAACATCTACATCGGTTGACGGTAACATCTCACTTTAAATATAAGGCTAACAATATGTTTTAAAGCTTTCTCAACGAAAACATTCCTTACATTTTCTTAAACTTACTCTCTCCTTTTCCTGTTCCATTTTTTTCGAGAGGAAAATGCAATTTTTTATACTACAGCAGCAGTAGCATATGTAGTAGTAGTAGTTATAGAATAGTACGAGTAGTAGTAGTAGTAGTAGTAGCAGCAGTAGTAGTAGTAGTAGTAGTAGTAGTAGTAGTAGTAGTAGTAGTAGTAGTAGTAGTAGTAGTAGTAGTAGTAGTAGTAGTAGTAGTAGTAGTAGTAGTAGTAGTAGTAGTAGTAGTAGTAGTAGTAGTAGTAGTAGTAGTAGTAGTAGTAGTAGTAGTAGTAGCAGCAGCACCATCACTCTTACCTCACACAGTCCATCTCGGCGCTTCCCCTCAGGCCGTATATATCAAAGGGTTCCACCTTGACATGATCCACTGTGTCTTCGCCATCTTCAAACTCAATGGAAGTCTCCTCTTTAGGGAGGTACTGAACCTCAGTGCGCCTGGCGGTTTTTTTTTTTAAAGAAAGGATACAATTATTTTTGGTGACTCGAAATACAGGCTACAATATTATCATTAGGGAAACTGAAGGACGGGGGGATAGTTTAATTTAATAGTTTAAGTGATTTTTTGCCTTTCTTCCCCTGTTCTAACAACACAAAATTCCCCTATCATTATAAGTATAGTATAATATCAACACACTTCGATTAAAATGATAAGATTAAGAGAGATAGAGGCAGAGAGAGAGAGAGAGAGAGAGAGAAAGAGAGCGAGAGAGATAGAGAGAGAGAAAGAGAGCGAGCGATAGAGAGAGAGAGAGCGAGCGAGAGAGAGAGAGAGAGAGAGAGAGAGAGAGAGAGAGAGATGGAGTTTCAAATACCGGATATTATTAGATATTTATTATACCTGTCCGAATCACTCTCGGCATTAAAGGTGATAGTAGTTTTGTACCCCTGGACACCTGGTAAGTCCACCCGAGACCAGGTCACAACGCTTTCTCCACCTGTGCCTTTGATGAGTTTTAAGGCCTCATCAGATCCTGGTTGGAAGCGTTTAGGTAGATTGGGTGAGATGACATAAGATTCAATTATATTACATTATAATATATCATACTATAATACATTAGATATGATGTGATTATAATAAAAATTATATTAGATAATATTACATTAGATTAAACTAGATAATATTACATTAGATTAAACTAGATAAGATTACATTAGATTAAGTTACATCAGATTACATAAGATACGATGAGATTAGATAAGATTCCATTACATTAGAAAAGATAAGAATAGTTTAAATCAGATTAGTTAAGATTGTATTAGATAAGTTGAGATTAAAATGTATTCGATTAAATAATATGAGGTTAGATTAAATTAGATTATATAATGTCAGATAGGACTGCATAAGATTAGATTAAGTTACATCAGATTATATTAGTTTAGATAAGGTTAGATCAGAGAAGATAAGATTAGATTAGTTCAGAAAACACTAGAGTAGATTGAATTGTATTGGTTTAGATTAGATAAGATCAGATAATATTAGATTATATTACATTAGATAAGATTAGATTAGACTACAGTTGATAAGATAAGGTTAGATTTGATTAGATTAGATTAGGCCAGATTAGATCAGATAAAATTAAACTAGATTACATAATCTTATATTATACTATATTAGATTAGAGTAGATTTCAACAGGATAAACTTTATACATCCACTTGTTATTTTTAAATAGGACATAACAGCAACATGAGCCTTTTTCTACAGTATTTATACGAAAAACAGTAATTTAAACACGAACATAAATTAATACATGCATGCTGATTCTACAAATTGGGGAAGAGGGGTTAGTAGACTACATTGAAACCGACTGAGACAGAAGTCACGCACATAACTAATTCGTAATGTAACTTGTATTATCACATTTCTGCAACCCTCAAGATTTAGAATTGTTTTTTTATTTATTGGTAATCTTATGTACAAGATGTTTAAATCCTGCGAGGTGATGAAGCTAACCTCTGTTCAAGTTGGTCTCATCGTTATCCGGCATCTGCATAGAGGTGGAGGATGTCTGGTAGCTCTCGCCCATCCAGCCCTTGGCGAACACGAAGTAGACAGTCCCTGGTTCTAGCCCCGACAGAACAAACGACTTGTCCTAGTGTTGGCAGAACGGGAAAGACAATAAAAATTATTGTGATGAGACAAATGATCTACAAGACTTTTATTGTGATGGACAAATGTTCTACAAGACAGAAAAAATAATCCAGAAGACAGTATTTTAGATACAATATAACCTCGAAGACAGTATTGTAGATACAAAAATAAAATTGTAAAACATTATTGTGAATACAACAATAATCTAGAAGGCAGTATTGTGGATACAATAAAAAACTACGTACAAGAGAGTATAATGGATACAATAATAAACTAGAAAACAGCATTGTGGATAAAATAATAATCTAGAAGCAGTTTTGGCCAGCGCAAGAATTAGAGCGTTGTTTTCTCATTGCCCTCGGTTCAAAGCCCGCGATCAGCCAAAATGTATTTTACCAATTTCGTCAAAAACTGGTTGCGTCGATGACAGTATTTTTATAGTATGACCAGCTGTGACAGAAGTCCCTGTATCTGCGCACTGTCTTTATGTGGTAGCACGTGAAAATTTTCAAACGTTAGAGTTGGGAACTGTCCAAAGTTTAGATCATAATGCTGAAGCTGGTGGCGAAAAGGGGGAGGTGAGGGGAAGGTGAGGGGAAATGAGGTAGGGCGGGAGGAGACAGGGGGAGGGGAGAGGGAGATTTGTAAATTACCAAGTGAGAAAAGGCAAGTGAATGAATAATGTATAGAGAAATAATCTTGAGGCTTTCAAATTTTAAGAGAGAGAGAGAGAGAGAGAGAGAGAGAGAGAGAGAGAGAGAGAGAGAGAGAGAGAGAGAGAGCGGCCAAATTAGACAGGATAAGCTGTCGCATGTATCGTGCCAATTGTCCTTTGACACTAGCGGACGGCATATGCCCGGTATATTTAATTCACGAGGTCCTCGGCTTCTACGGCACACTCGATATAATCGTTCGTTTGATAATAATTTTTATGAACAATAATGGTCAAAAATTCTTTAACTAGGCAAGAATGACACATGAATCGTTCAAGGAGCTGCTTTCATTGATACAGGACAAGATTTACCACAGGGAACTACCGGGAGACAATAATAATCTTTTGCCTAGTTTTCTGTAAAAAAAATTACTTTCTTTTACTAATGTGATCAACGTGTGGTTTGATCTTCTGATGTTTCTTTATCACCAGAAGAAGCTCTTCATTGGCTTTTGTGATCACTCACTTCTGTTTAAACAGACTTGCAAGATTGTTTAACATCGTAACCTATGATAAATAAAGCTGCAAAAATGGCACAAGCAGAATTAATATGGAAACAGCTTGTGCTAGAAATCTACACAAAAAATAGCTGAATGTTCATTTCCGCTATAGCTGCATAAAATGCCTTTTTGTTTTAGTATTAAAAACAACACCTATACATTATTTTGATTGTGTTGTGTTCATGTCTGACAAGGCGCCTCGGTACAGCACAGCTTACTTATCCTGTGTATTGGCCACTAGCGGAGAAAAAAGAGACAAAACAGAGTGCTGAAAAGCTCAGTCGGCGGTTCTCTTGACCAAGAGCGAAAAATATCTAGCAAGAGTCGAATCTCAGCTATCGCCCCGCGTCTACATATAGGTCTAGTTCCTGATTTAAGGGAAATATAACCAATTAATAAATACTTATCAACATTGAAAGAAAAAGGGAATATATTCAAAGAAAGTGAGGCGCCAAAAAGGTCAGTCAATAGTTTCTACAATGACGACCAGGGGGTCGATCCTAAGCAAGTGATCTCGGCTGTAAGTACAACGTGTGATGAGCTTACAATGCCTCATAAGATATGGAATTAGGTAGGCCTACGACGAGTTTTATGCTACCGCGACGTTGTACTTACGGCCTTTTGTCTCTTCAAAGAACTGTTTGCTATAATGCTAACCCAGGCGCCGAACAACCAATCATAGATACGTTAGAGAACGAGAGAACTTTGTTTAAGTCAAGTTTTAATGGCAGAGTGGTTAAGCACACTGGTCTTCGCCTTGGCAAGGCGAATTGGTGCCGAGTAGAAGGTGCGGGTTCGATCCCCGTCCATGTCATCAGTCTAAAATATGTCTCTGTCTACTTGTCTTATATGTTGGTCTCAAACTAGATCTAGGTTTGTGGCTGTCCCTTCTGACCTGATTATCATTGAAGAAAGAGAACAGTGTATATCTCTCTGTACCAATATCAATATTGTTCTACCTTTTCGGTCTAAATGACCCAAAGTATTTAGATGATTGTTGGATAATGTGCTATTCTGCCTGCTATCGTGGTAAATACACTAAGCCATTAATTTTATCTGCGCATGGTTCCAAACTCTTTGTAGGTGTATATCGTCCTCGTTTTCTTTGTAGCATAGACTCCAGGGCTAGAGTGCACAAACAAGACGTAGCTTACGTCTCGTCGTAACAATATAAAAGTAAGAAGGCTTACGACGAAACGTAAGCTAATTAATATTTGTGCATGCTACCCTAGGAATAGTAAGTATTGTGCTACCGACAAAGAATATTGTTTAACTATTAAAAATATCATTAGTCCGCCTCTAAGTTCATAGCAGTGTTTTATTTATTACAGTATAATGTATTTAACAGTGTTTATTTGTTACTCAGCGTCCAACGTTAGCACTATTAGGCTATATCGTGGACGGGTTCCAAGGCTTAAGTCTGACAATTGTACGTGATGCCAGAGACAGAGAGAGATAGAGACAGAGAAAAAGAGAAGGGAGGGAGAGAGAGAGAGAGAGAGAGAGAGAGAGAGAGAGAGAGAGAGAGAGAAGAGAGAGAGAGAGAGAGAGAGAGAGAGAGTTCAGGATTACCATGACTCCTGTCTCATCCGGTCACATTATACTGAATATTTTTTTTCGAAGAATATTGTCCTGTTTAAGGTTGTTTTATGTCCAGTTTTTTTTTTCATTTCTTCAATAATTTTCTTACGTTTCTTTCCTGAAACATAAATGAAAACTGGCTCGCTCTCCTGCCCCTCGCCTTGACCGTTGTATGGTTTCACTTTGATCTCGTATCTGTTGACAAAAGATAATAAAAAAAAGTAACTCTGCAGCATTTTGGGGAAACGCATTCCTCAAGAGAAGAAATTACTCTTTATAGATAATGAAATTTGGTGAGTTTAACGAAATTACTGTCCTAAGTACAACGTAATGGTGTGCTTAACACTTGTCTTAAAATAATTATAAGGATAGGAAGGCTTACGGTGGGCTGTAAGCTCTTGCAACGCTACACTTCCAACCCCTATGCTATAAACATTATATCGTACATGCCATTATCCTCACCTTGTTGTTCTCTTCAGTGTCAAGGTTGTGCTGTATAGGCCGTCATCATCAGGTACTGTTGAGACATCCTCAACTATATCATCTGATTTAGACGCTTTCTTTAAGGCCTGTTTGGAAATAAACAACCAATATCCTCAAATTTGCGATACTATCCTTTTAGTTATATTACCAGATTAACAAGATTTTCTTAGAATTTATTTTGAAATAAAACAACAAATTCGTTTTAAAAATTGTTGGAGTATCCTCAATAATAACTCTTTGTTTAGAATATAAATTTCCTATATTCAAAGTTCAGTGAAAAAACATTACCATTTCAATATTTTTAATCAAATTTTATGCCAAAATTTCTGAACTGATACAAGTGTTCCCATGTTGTTAATGACTCACTAATTGTCATTCAAGTGTGTATACTTAATCTACCATATGATTGATTTCATCAAGCAATGCCTAATCGTTTCTTTTACATATTTGATTTAAGTTAATTTTAATTTATTTACAACATCCACGTTGTCCAAATTATAATTTGATACATTTTAAGTATACCTTCATTTCTCATGTTAACGCAAACTGTGCCAAATCGATCAGTGGCTCTACAACCTTTTTAAGACTAGTTAATATAATAAAGAATACGAATATTGTGAACGAATCAAAAAATTAAAAGGCTTATCCAAAGTTAAGTTAAATAATAATTTAAAAAATATGCAGTCATATTCTAAATACGCTTTGTACTGTACATTATAAATAATTTTAAAGCCTTCAACAGCCGCTGGAGTGACATCTGATGGAAGAGTCCAGGACACAAACACTTTGGTTCCTTCTACATATTCAGCGTTAACGTTCTCTACTGCAACATCTGTAAGTCAAATAGGTAGTCAAATACAATTAGAACATACTTGCATAGGGTAAACTTAATATTTATACTTAAAGGAAACATAATGCAAATTAGCATATCATCATCAAATAAATAATGAAAATTAGTATGGTCTTGCAGTGCCTTCCGTACCAAACAATTAATGTTACCATACGCACCTACAAATAAAAGAAACTATCAGCACAGTACTACTACTACTACTACTACTACTACTACTACTACTACTACTACTACTACTACTACTACTACTACTACTACCACTACCCACCACCACCACCACCACCACCACCACCACCACCACCATACTACTACTACTACTACTACTACTACTACTACTACTACTACTACTAGTACTCACATATTAAAAAAATGCTCAACTAGGCAACTTGCAGCTCCCTTGGACAACTGATAAAAATTACAACCGGAAGTGACATATAAACGTCTTGCCTTATTTAGATCCAACATACTAATACAAAATGTACACAAATATACATGTCCCATCCCTTTGTATGCGTCTGGTGAAGACATTTTTCACTTCATAAACTTACTTGCAATGTCTCGTGTTAGATTTACTTCTACTTCTTTCTTCACTGGTGCGGAGGTGGGTCTAAGTACTGGTGGTCGTCGCATCAGAATGGTCTCAAACTGTGGTAGGTCTGCTCATGGAAGAAACGAGTTTTCCTGGTTATTGAGTTATGCCGTTAAACGTCATACTTCAAATAATTGTTTTCAAATGATTCCAACTAAGGATCTTAAAATTAAGTAATAATGCAGTAAGTAATTCAAATTGAGTTGATTTTTATACAAAAAAGGATTTGAGTTAAAAATTTATGAATTTTGCGGTTAAGTTATGTTAAAAAGTAAAATTTTACATCTATGGGCAATGGTTTATTTCCCAAACAACATGGGCAATGTGGCGTAAAAGCACTGAGTGCAGTTTACTAAAAATTTGTTAGGCATTACTTTTCTAGTTCTACACCTGTCTTTTTTGGCCCCTTCCTGAGCTAGAGAAAACGGTAGCCTTCATTGCGCAGGCTGGGATCAGAATTTGAAGAGAGTGTTGGAGAACGAGAACAAGAAGAAGAAGAAGATTAGAAGAGAAGCGTTCCTCTTAATCGTTCGCTAGGTTGCTATTAGGGACATATAGGGTGAGGGGCTCCAAGATTACTCCTGACACTCAAGAGCCAGCGTTGGTGTACCAGGACTCGTTTCTTAGCTGGTCAAATTATACTGACACTGTTGGAACAAATACAGAGCTAAATTCGACAAATTAAAATATCTCCCTTTTCATAGGGTCGAATCAGGGAGCTCAAAAATAGGGGTCCAACGCTCTACCAGGCGAGCCGGCTCGCCTCCTTCCTCTTTATGTCATATTTTTTTTCTCTCCCAGTATCATTCATAATGTGCTAGTTCTAATCGGAGACCGTGACGGTTGTTTTACCCTGCCCATTTTGCGGGATTTTTATATGCAAAACAGGTTTGAGATCACGGTGTGATCTGCTTTTTTATGAAAAAAGAGAGAGAAAGAGAGAGAGAGAGAGAGAGAGAGAGAGAGAGAGAGAGAGAGAGAGAGAGAGAGAAAGAATGCCATATTTTTTTAGAATAAAAGTATTCGTCAAATAATGTTATTGCGATGACCGTCCCCTAGCCCTGTTAGTTTGAGACGGCGGCTTAGACTTAAAATACTCACTGCATTTATTTCCCCTAGATTCTACAATGTTCAAGATGTTGCTGTACAGGTTTCTTCGGAACGTTTGGCTTTCATAGCATTGGAATTTGTTCAGACACTCAATAGCTTTAGGCGCTATCCTGTACAATGGTGATATAAGGGGGGGGGGGGCAAGAATTACATTTAATTAACAATGATATGTCATGCACATTTTTATACATATTATAAGCAAATATGAAAAAGGAAATTATTTTTTTTTTGTCTAAACTGTTAAGATAGTTAATAATGCCTTTTTATATAAATTATGTTTCAGCATGTATAAGGTAGTTGAGTTGTCGTTAAGTTGGTTTATCGTCCAACATCAGCACTATTTTGGCTATATTGTGGACGGCTCCCAAGACTGACGTCTGACACTTTTATGTGCTGCCACACACGAGACTGGGCGGGGATACCATTACTCCTGTCTCAGACATTCACTTTAAACTGACACCAGTCCAACCAGCAACAAAATACAAACTTTACCAGATTTGATATATCCGGCGTGAGACTCAAGGCAGTGATTTCATATTACTGCATACAGTAATTATTTTTTGTTTGTTTTATTTCCACGTTTTCCCTTCTATTCTAAGACAAGAGCTCTTTTCAGCTTAAAGACTTCACAAGGGCCTTAAGTTCAACGTTGATGTAGCTTTTGACTCTTAAGATTTCTTTGTTGCATTTTCTTACGACGAGTTGTAAGCTACCTCTAAGTTTTACTCACAGTCATTAGACCAGAGCAGGGAATCAGTGATATCACAACATAGATTTAACATTGGGCCCTCGCGACAACGCAAAGCAAAGCCTAGATTTTAGCAATGCGCGGTAAACATAGGGTTTTAACAC
>RQTK01000637.1:5652-26015 GCA_003991915.1 Elysia chlorotica
CTACTACTAGTTTGTAACCCACAAAATTCGTGGGGATTTTTGGATGGACAAAGCTAAGAGATTACAAATACATTTGAACTGTGCTATAAGCTCACAATTATGTCTTTTCAGGAGTACACTTAAATTGATAACATTTAAATGATTTTTACGGATAGATACAATCAACTCATTCATGCTGTGATAATAGCTAATAGGACTTTTCCCCCTTCGTTTTTGCATTTGATTTCAACTCCTCTACAAGTAAGGTTATCTACTGCTGACGTTTGACGTTAAACAGTCAACTCAATTGAACCCAACCCATTTCTCCTGTGAAACAATATTTCAATATATGAACCTGTTGCGTTAAACCAACCAACACACGCTTTAGACTCCCCAATATCAGGGTTGTCACTATGTGGGTTCTAAACATGACATGAATGTGTTGTAATGACATGCTGATATGCAGTAATTTATTTTTTTATTTGAAAAATAATGCTAGAGTGTGTACTGAAGTTACACAGTTACATAACTACATTATGCTTAAAAACAGACGGAGCAAGAATACAGGTGTGAATTCGATATATTACACTAACTGAGCGTCATCGAAATTTTTGTGTGCCCAGGATGACTACAGTACAGATGTAAGATTTTATTTTTGAGACTTTGTTCCGTTTTGCTTTTTGGTATAATAGATATAAGCAATTAATCTTTGTCAAAAGAAAATAGGATGTGATTTACAGTGGTTTCTCTTGGATTTTGCTTAATAATAAGATATTTCGTAACGGAGTCTGTTGGGTTTTTTCTAGTTTATTTAACAGATTGTAATAGCCTGATTGAGAATGTGATTAAAAAAAAACGATGGAATCAAATAAGAAGAAAAAAAAAACGATAGAGAAAAATTATTGCTTTTAGTAAAGTGCAAGCACAAGAAGCTTTTGCTGTTGAACCTAGTCTAAGTAATTAAAAGTAATGTTCATATTTTTTTTCCGAGCTCTTGCTTATAGAATCTGTCTCAAGTTTTTTTTTATTTAAACTCTATAGTAAGCTTTATAGCTAAGATTTTTTAATCAATAATCTTTGCTGTTCTTTCAAAAACTTGTTGACATGAGCATTAAAGATTAAATGTTATTATTCATATTATTATTAATAACATAAACCGAACTACATGGCGACACTCTTGCATTTAAGATCACTACGGTAAACTTGTTAGATTTTATTTCGCGCTGTTTTGTTTCGCTTTTTGTTGGGTTTAAAAAATAAACGTAGCTACCAAAAAGTAAGAAAATAAACAAGCCAATAAACCAGATTTGATAACCATTTTTTGGATTGTGTTAATTATTAAGATATTACGAAAAGGAGTTTGTTTGTCTAGTTCATTGTCATCTGCAGAGATGATCTGGTGAGGATGATTGGTTCAAAAGTAGTATAATATGAAAGAAGAAGAAAAAACGATAGGGCAAGAAAATTTTTGTTTCTTTTGTGAAGTACAAACAAACAAAACGTTTCCCGTCGGAGTATATTTTCACATTCTTCTGAAAGCTCCTCCTTTCAAAAAATCCATTTTCCAATCTTTCTGTTTAAAACACTATAACAAGCTTTATAACTACGTTTTTCTGATCAATAATCTTCGCTATTTTTTACAAACATTCTTAGACATGAGCATGAAGGTTGTTTAATATTAATGTTAAATTACGTATTGAAAAAATTGCTATACCTGTACTTGAAGCGGTAGGACCGACCCATTATTAACATCTCAAGTTTGTGTGGATTTAAAAAAATACATTAAATGTTCTCTTTTTTAATAATTGTATCGACTAAAAAGTGTGATATGTCTTGAGTATGTTTTCTCTCTCTCTCTCTCTCTCTCTCTTTGTCAAGTCTGTTGGTCTGTGTGTCTATTGGTCAGCCTGCTCATCTGCCTTTCCATCTGTTTTTATGTCTGTCAGTCTCTGTGTCTGTCTCTCCCTTTCTATCTCTTTCACCTAATTTTAAATAACTTTAAATCAGTATTTTGTAATCATTTTTCAATCTTTTATTTTAATCAATGGATCTATCCTTCATTCACATTTTCCTTAAATATTTTATCCATCCATCCATCTCTTGTATTATCTATCTTTGACTAACTTAGAAAAAGAGATATTAAGATGGCCATAATTATATATATACACATACACACACATATATATATAAATACTAAGCCCATATCGTTCTGTTGTCTCTCCTCAATGTGTCAATAAGATATATCATCGCCAACCTTTCCTTTTCTGTTTATGCTATCGCGATTTTTCTCTCTCCAACCTTTTGCTGAGACAGAGCTTCCTTTTAGTCCTTTATTGTGTCATACAAACAGTGTGATTATTTTTAGTCTTGTTCTGCCTCTTTTCCTTTTACTCTACGTTCCAATTTTTCTTTACACGTTCAGTCACGGCGTTAAAGATGGACAAACTATCTCAGGGTTTTTACCTCCATAAAAAATGTGCCTAAAAACTGACCTTTCCATCTCGCAGACTCTCGGCCCTTGTCGCCGTGGCGACCTTCACCTTGTGCGTCCAAGGTCACCCGGAGTATATTGCTCTCATCCCCAATGGCTTAAACCTCGTGGATCCCTGTAACCCAAATAGTAAGTGTCCGCCTGAAGACTTGGGGTCGCTTATACAATCATGATTGTATACATGAACCCGAACTAGTCAGAATGTGACGCTTCACAAATTGTCCATCCATTTTACGGGACAGCATGTTATCTGGCTATATGTAGTATTACATTTCCTCTATAGCAATGATCATAACAAACGTGTAGTATATTAGTGTTTAGTAGAAATGTTTAGTGGAAATAGAACAATAGTAATACGAGCACGTTATGAAATATATTAAAAATCCCATTTATATTATATCTAAAGAAAAACAACAACAGCAAAAAAACTAAATGTACTTGGAAAGCAAAATCTCTCCGATTGTCTTAAACAAAAAAAAGTAATCGCTTCCTATGAGTCTGTTTTCCCCTCTAGTATCACAAATGATCATAATCAAACGTGTAATATGTAAGTGTTTATCATGATGGAACAAGTGCAATTGTAATTCGAGCACGTTATGAAATCTACAACAAAAATTCCATTTATATTGTGTCAGCTACCGGTACCTCAAAAAAAACAGCACCACCAAAAACCTAAATGTGTTTGGAAAGCAAAATCTCCCCGATGGCCATAAACAAAAAAGTAATAGGTTCCTATGGTTCTGTTTTTCCCTCTAGTATCACAAAATATAAGGCATCGATAAAGTCAATTCTTAAAACGGAAAATTGTACGCGTCTTATTTTATGCAATTGATTTATATCTACATATAAAATCTTAGTTAACTATAATAACGGATCATTTTTATGCATGTGAAATTTATTTATCGCGTAGATACCAAGTCCACTAGAATAGGATGTTGACACTTTCATTAAACAGTTTTTGAGCTTTTCAATTTATATTTTTCATAATACCTCATTGATGACTTTTAAAACTCCAATGACACCTGTCTATGTATGGCAATAATACTCTTTGGCGTTTTACGTCCTCTATGTTTGAGGGAAAACCATAATGTGGCCTTAGTGGTAGAGCGCTTTGCTCAAAATCAGACGTCCGTGGTTTTGTCCCATGATCTGTTCAAATGGTTCTTCTCTACGGATTCGATCGTTGTCAGTAAAATGATATCCTCGCTTTGCATGTATGTGGTAGCATGTCAATTAATTCATACTTTATAAGTCGTGAGACCCGTGGTCGTTTAGTCTCCCTCTAAACTAGTTAATGTTTGTTTAACATAAGTCTTCTCTTCTAGAAAGACTCCCTGAGTTTCGAGCCTCAGACCGCCTATTGATTATCACCTGACACTATCTTTTAAGATTATTCTATTTCCAACAAAAATGAAAACAAACGCTTCTTGTTATTGCCTGAAACAAGAAAACTTATCTGGGTAAAAAAGGGGGCTTTATCTTAACCTAATGTGACTGTTGTCTTCCAACTGCATCACAGATGTCTTTCGCCATCTAGTGTATTTTTGTTTAGCTGAAGTTAGTTGCTCTAACGACATAGTCATGTGTTCCACCACTAAATGTAATTGTGTCTTTGCGAAATGCTCACTGAACTAGCGGTGTATTTCACCATCCAATCTTATTGTGTGCATACTTGCAAAGATGACAGTTCCTGTAATACTGATCTGATTTACCATCTAGCCTTAGTATGTGCGTTGCTTGTTGCATCGCTAGGGTTTTTCTGTTCTCTCTCTCTCTCTCTCTCTCTCTCTCTCTCTCTCTCTCTCTCTCTCTCTCTATCCTTCGCTAGTTATATGATACCTTTATATAAACTTCAACCCATACTAATGTCTTTCCTGGTCTGAATTGCACACAACTTAAATCTGAACTAAGTTTTGTTCCGATCCCTGTGTGTCCCCAGTCACAGCTCACGGTGTCGGACACATTAACCCAGATGGAGCCGGCCCGCTTAACCCTTTCGGGATGGACTTTGTGGCAGAATGCAGAAAGGTACTGTTGGTCTCTAAATATAGAAAAACAACAGCTTGACGTACTCTAGATTCCCAAGAGGTTTCTTTAAGGCGGCGGATACGACGACTGTAGAGTCTGGCAATTTGTATGCATAATATATACCAAGTGTTATTCCTCAGTCAGTTACATTACACTGTCCGTGTCCGAATGGGCAGAAACAATTTTTTAAATAATTATATTGATCGTGGAAAACTGCTTCGTTCCTCTGTTTAACGTTCAAACTCCAAAGCAGGAAGTGGGGGTGGGCGGTTTTAGGCTTTAAGGTTGAGTTGAGTGGATTTATCGTCCAACGTCAGAATTATATAGGCTCTATTGTGGACAGGCTCCAGGACTGACGTCTAACGATTTTATGTGCTGTCACACACGAGACAGGGCGAAGATACTATTATTCCTTTCCTAGCCAGTCACATCATACTGACACTGACCCACCAGCTACAGGCAACTTCGGACCTCCCGATCTGGAGACCAACGCTATCCTACTTGAGCCAGTTCACCCTAACCCCTCTTTTTAGGCCATCTTGTGAAGGAGTTCCAATTTGGTGTAGCGGGTAAATTGGCGTGCTGCCACAGAGACAGCACTAAGATATTTGCTTTCATCCAGTAACATAATACTGACACCGACTCAGTTTTTGTGGAAACAGACGGTTCGAATGGAATTCAGACGAGAGAACTAATTTGCTCCGACACAAAAATTACACATATAGTATTCTAATTCATGTAATTTTTAATCAAGATTGGTAAAGACATGTTTACTTTGCACATTACACAACTTTCTAAGATAATAAATAATATTGTGTCAATCATTTTGGCTTGGTGTAGTTATGTTCAGGACAAAATTAATGTTGAATACTTGATAGGAATTGGGACAGCATATGTCAGAATAAACCAACCAGTAAAGCATTTTTTTTTAAATATTGACCCGGCTTAAAGTATCACTTGTGTAATGACAGGGTTTTTGCTGCTTTTTATATTTGTTTACAAATTATTTAAATATTACCATTAACTTACGGTAACTAAAGTGGTATTTGGTCAGTGCTAGCGAAGCCTTCCCTTAGTTTAACATCTCGTAGAACATGCTATACGACAGGACGCCGGAGCGGCATACCTAACACTATCTCGAACTCTGAACCTCCAGGGTCGGAGGCCAAGGCTTTAACTCTAGTGCCACAATGCTTGTCCAAATACTTTAACAAACGGCCAAGCATGAGATCAGAGTCAGAATGTACGAGTATATCGCACAAAAGGTGTGCCCTTTTTAACAGCCTGTTAAGTGAGCTTTAACTCACAAACATCTAGAAATCCAAATACATAATGGTCCGAGCGCATACCTGTCAGTTATATCTTTTATTGTGATTGAATATTAAAATATGAATACTGTACATACAAATCGAAAATTTCGAAAATTGGCAGTAGTCTTCATCATAAAGTCCTGGCACGACAGGAATTAGTTCTGTAGATAAATATACCCTAACAAAAGGGCTGCGGTGGAAAACTGCATGGAAAAAAGACACTCATTGATATACCTTATAACTATTATTTAAGTGTTGCCCAATGCTTTAAATAGAAGAATATTATCAATGTTCTTCATTACGCAACAGTGGAGTGTCTCCATTTTCTCAATGCCGAAAATAGTAGAGTCGATTCCATTTCATTCATGTTCAATAACAGCGGTGTAACATTAAAATTCTGAATAACAAAATGCAAAATTAGGCAACACTCTACTACTATTTAGAATAAGGCATAATTATTTATTAATAGTAGAGTGTTGCATTTTTTAGAATATCCAATAATAGTGCATAGTGTGTGATGGTTCTTATTTTTATAAGTAATCTGTTAAATGTCCAATAACTCTTCAATGTTGTCTGTTTCCTAATGTCCAACTATAGTGGACACAGGAGCTGTGCCAGAAAGACTCTGACGGAGACGGCTTGACCAACGGCCAAGAGCTTGGAGACCCGGACTGTGTTTGGAGCATTGGACTTACGCCAGCACTATCAACTGGCCTGAGCCACCCAGGTTTGTGGGTAGTAGAGTGGTTATCTTTGTTCCTGTCATACAGAGAAAGAGCTTGAAGACCCGTACTCATGTTTGCCACGTAGGATACGTCCTAGCACGGTCAAGTAGTCTGAGCCACCCAAGTTTGTGGATAATAGATTTTTTAAATTCATGTCATACAGAGGAAGAGTTTGGAGACCCGGACATTGATTTGGAGCATTCGAGCAACCCCAGCTCGGTTAACTGGCCTTAGCCGCCCAGGTTTGTGGACAATAGATTATTTATGTTCATGTCATACAGAGAAAGAGCTTGAAGACCCGGACTCGTGTTTGCCACGTAGGATACGTCCTAGCACGGCCAAATGGTCTGAGCCACCCAGGTTCATGTCATACAGAGAAAGAGCTTGGAGACTGGGACTGTTTTTGGAGCATTGGACTTACGCCAGCACGATCAACTGGCCTGAGCCACCCAGGTTTGTGGACAGTAGAGTGGTTATCTTTTTTCCTGTCAAACAGAGAAAGAGCTTGGAGACCCAGACTATGGCACGTAGGATATACGCCAGCGTGTTCAAGTGGTCAGAGCCACCCATGTTTGTGGACAATAGATTAATTATTCTCATGTCATACAGAGAAAGAGCTTGGAGACTTGGACTGTGTTTAGCAAATAGTAGACACCCCAAGCAGATCAAGTGGTCAGAGGCACCCAGGTTTGTAGACAATAGATTAATTATCCTCATGTCATGTACTACAGAGAAAGAGTTTGGAGGCTGGGACTGTTTTTGGAGCATTGGACTTACGCCAGCACGATCAACTGGTCTGAGCCACCCAGGTTTGTGGGAAATAGAGTGGTTAACTTTTTTCCTGTCATACAGAGAAAGAGTTTGAAGACCCGTACTCATGTTTGGCACGTAGGATACGTCCTAGCACGGTCAAGTAGTCTGAGCCACCCAGGTTTGTGGACAATAGATTATTTATGTTTATGTCATACAGAGAAAGAGCTTGGAGATTTGGGCTGTGTTTTGGAGCATTGGACTTACGGCAGCACGACCAACTGGCCTGAGCCACCCAGGTTTGTGGGCAGTATAGTAGTTATCTTTGGTCCTGTCATACAGAGAAAGAGCTTGAAGATCCGTACTCATGTTTGCCACGTCCTAGCACGGTCAAGTAGTCTGAGCCACCCAGGTTTGTGGACAATCGATTTTTTAAATTCATGTCATACAGAGAAAGAGTTTGGAGACCCGGACATTGTTTGGAGCATTCGAGCAACCCCAGCTCGGTTAACTGGCCTTAGCCGCCCAGGTTTGTGGACAATAGATTATTTATGTTCATGTCATACAGAGAAAGAGCTTCGATACCCGGGGTGTGTTTGGCACGTAGGAGACGACCCAGCACGGTCAACTGGTCTGACCCACCCAGGTGTGTGCATAGTAGAGTAGTTATCTTTGTTCCTGTCGTCAAGAGAAAGAGCTTGAAGACCCGGGCTCTGTTTGGCACGTAGGATACACCCCAGCATGGTCAACTGGTCTGACCCATCCAGGTTTGTGGACAGAGTAGTTAAATATTTCCATGTCATACAGAGAAAGAGCTTGAAGATTTGGACTCTGTTTGACAGATAGGCACCCAACTACTGTAAACTGGTAAACTGGTCTGGCCCACCCAGGTTTGTGGACAATAGATTAATTATCCTCATGTCATACTCATAAAGAGCTTGGAGACTTGGAATCTGTTTAGCACGTAGGATACGTCCTAGCACTAGCATGGTCAACTGGTCTGACCCATCCAGGTTTGTGGACATAGTAGTTAAATATGTCCATGTCATAGACAGAAAGAGCTTGGAGACTTGGGCTGTGTTTGTACCCTTCGAGCTACCCCAGCGCTGTCAACTGGTCTGAGTCATCCAGGCTTAAGGGCAATGGTAATTCTCAGCACCATTGTTATATCGTGGAAATGTACTCAGAGAAAGAGCGGATATTTTAGGATTTCTGTCACAGTCGATCACAACGTACAATTAAAGACCCAACCAGTAAGATTATGATGTCTTTTGGAAGCCATAGCATAGATACGTTGATTTCCGTATACACACACGATTTCTGCGTTAAAGAAATATTGGGGTATTAGCTTGATTGACTTTTTGATGTATCCCATTAAAATCGGCCAAAACACAGGACGGATTGCAGAAAGGCTGGGGGAAAAAAAAGAAAAAAATGTTTGTGTTTTTAATGGGGGCACCTCTACATGATGGTAGTTGTGTCTGAATTAGTTTAACATCCAGAATCAACACTATATAGGTTATATTGTAGACGGGCCCCAAGATTGACTCTACTTGATGGAGATTCAAACCCACGACTCTTAGTTATAATACTCGGGGACTTCTCTATCCAGCTCCCCTCCCCTACTCCGGTTTTGTGTATTATAAAGTGAGGGTTGGGTGACTTAAGTGGAACATTAGACGATACCATGTCAATAAAGATAAGTATAACAAAATGTATATTTCATCTTTTCCAGGGGTCAATGAAAAAACCGTGCAGTGTTGAAACGGAGAGTCCTACGTCACTCCCCAAGGTCACCTAAAGGAAAACATTATTTTCTTCAAGCCTTATTGGGATTGCTTTTTTACATTACTCAATAGGCAAAATATTGGGTGATTTATAAATTTTAATAGCAATGAGAAAAATAATTATTAGAAGTTTTAATTGCTTACTAAAAAAAACTATTATGATTCAAAAATGTACTGAACTTAAACAATACAAGAGAAATATATACAGTTACAATAATAATTATTATTTTGAAGTCAATGCCCGTATTTATTGCTTTTGTTTTTGTTGGTCGATGCTTGTTTTTTTACTTTGATGTTGTCATTACGCACACGCTTGTTATAAAACAGTATATCGGTCGCAAGCAACTTGAGACTGATGCCTTTCTGAGAAAGGCTCGAAGTTAAATATATAGAAATATTTAACCCAAAACACCTGCCTCAATAACAGGGCACCCATTATAATAACCTGCTTACTATACTGCGTCGACATCGAAGTTCTTTTACCTAAGACAATCTAGAGATAGGCAAAGGAATCAATTGATGGTTGGAAAGAAAGATACAATCAGCTTAGGTGAGCAACAGCATGGTCTTGATGAACCTTACAGTCTAAGAAATCGATCAGAAGTTAATCAAAGAGCCTCTCTCGTGAGGTTGCTTCATAATGTTATGATGGATCAAAGACCATTGTGTAAGAAGGCAATAGTTATTATTGTTATGGATGTGACATTGTCTTCTTTTATATCCCGAGTACCAAACATTCCATTAAAGTGGAGCCATAAAGACAGACTCTATCTCAGTGAAACCAACACGAGAGTCTGCAAGTTTACAACGAAAGAATCACTCCTATCTATGCTCACATATCTACATACGAGAGAATCACTCCTATCTACATTCATTTATCTACATGCATGGGCACTGACTACGTCACAAAATACATTCGAGAGTTCCTTTTTAGAGACCAAAAACACTGAGTCAAGAAACAAATATGAGGGAACAAAGTTGGCAGGGAAATATTGAGTTTTGTTTGGAACTTTAGAAAAAATGCATTGTTTGGTAAACTGTGGCTCACTGCTACTTTGTACAACAGAACTTGCAATAATAGGGAAACATCTTTTTGTAAACATACTAGACTGGGAAAAAACGGAATGAGCCAAACTAATTATACTCTTTTTTTTCCAAGCCACTAGAAAGGACACAGTGGTGCTAATAGGTAAGGGCAACATTATGATTAGATTCAAAGAAATAATCCATACGTGATAATTCTGTGGCTAAGTTAGATTGTGTTATTTAATCTGAAAGAGAGATACGCTCGCAAGGCGGGCAATATCTTGCTTTCTGCTTACACCAAAGGCTTTATAATAATGAGCGATTTTTCACAAAGAAGGTACTATTTGTTGTTGTTTGTTGTTGTTGTTGTTGTTGTTGTTGTTGTTGTTGTTGTTGTTGTTGTTGTTGTTGCTCTTCTTCTTCTTCTTCTTCTTCTTCTTCTTCTTCTTCTTCTTCTTTTGGGGGGCGCGGGGGTCCAGGGATAGAACATCGGCTTCCGACGCAAAAGGTTCGGAGTTCGAATCCTGGCTGTTGCATTCCCTACCAGTTGGGTCGATGTCAGTATAATGTGACTGGCTGAGACAGAAGTCATGGTATCCCCGCCCTTTCTCGTGTGAGGCAGCACATAAAATTGTCAGACGTCCGTCTTGGGGCCCGTCCACAAAATAGCCTATATAGTGCTGCTGTTGGACGTTAACCCTCTCTCTCTCTCTATCTCTCTCACTCTCTTCCGCACACTGCTCTCTCTCTTCCGCACACTGCTCTCTCTCTCTTTCTCTCTCTCTCTCTCTCTCTCTCTCTCCCTCCCTCTCTCTTTCTCTCTATTTTTCTCTCTTTCTCTATCGCTTCAAAATTGTGATGACCAGCACATAGAAAAAAAAAACACTCACATACAGCTACACACACATTTTCTCTCAATACGGAAGTCCAGGAGTAATTATTGATAGATGGAAAATTATATTGCAGAAACTGGAAATCGCCTGTGGCGGTCGGTAATCCTAAAAGACAGTGAGATTCTCAGATTCACACCTCAGACCTTCCTCTAGTCAGTTAATTAAAATCTCTAGCTTCTGAACTATCTGGAAAAAACAATGACAAGCGCATTGAGCTATGAAAATGAAAATGTTGCCAGCCTAAACTTGTGAGTCAAAAAATCGTTATGGAAAATGTTATACAAGGTAAAACTGTTATAATTGATACTTCTATTTGTACTTTTCAGACAAGAAAATCCATATTGTTTTTAAGTTTCATTTAGAAACAAATTTAAATAATAAAAACAGAAAATCGATCACATATGTTAAACTATCATTGAAAATATAGATGGTGAAAACTTGCTCAATTAACTAACGTTACACATTGTCCCGTTTAAATCGAAAAGAAATGGAGGGTTTAAAAGGGGATGGGGAACGGGGCATAGAAAGATAAAGAAAGAAAGAGAGGGAGATGCCGTTTTAAATCACACCACTTAGCACTTCCACTGTAAAAGTTTAAACCCAAATACAAAACATTAGATCCAGGACAATATGATTATCTCTATTTGAAACATGTTATATCGAATGTAAATATATTCAATCCTATATCATGGTGATTGTTAAAATATTGTACTTTATACTAAATTGAAAACGATTCGGACGTGCCAGAAATTGTTAAACAAAGTTAATTGTCAACGACATTCGATCCGACTTCAAAAGGATTGTAATTCAATAGTTTTTTTTTTTCATTTTTCAGCGTATCCTCTTTACGATTTGATTAGTATACAACAATACAATAGCTTTTTTGTTGTATTTATTTTCCAGTAAAGGATATTATTTGATTCACTTAAAAAGAACATTAATCGTGTATCTATCTTGAATCTTCTCTAAAGAGAGAACATGATTCCCAAAACTCAGAAATAGAACTGGAAAACTCAAGAGACAGGGAGAGAGGGAATATTTGGAGGGCGAGAGAGAGAGAGAGAGAGAGAGAGAGAGAGAGAGAGAGAGAGAGAGATGACAAAATTTTTAGTCAAAACAGCATGTAAAATGAAAACAAAATAAAATGTGTGGCCAATAATTATTATAATATTTCAATAAAGTTTATTTCAAAGAGCCAAACGGTTGGTTTATTTTACTTATTTGTTTCTACTATTCTATCAATGTAGTCTTAAGACTAATGGGTTGTTGTTGTTTTTCTAGTGTTCCGGACTTATACGGTCCGTAGAAGAAACATCAAAATCCAGCTTGGCACTGCAGAATGTTCTCAGTCACACCTGTAAAGGGAAACAGCTTTGTGTAAGCAGTTTTCTGTATATTGTATAATGCATTGTATATTACCTCCCTTAATGAATTATTCAATGTCAAAACCCTAATTTTTTTAAAATATGAAATAATCATTCATTAAGCAGCTTAATTTCACCTGAATTATAACTGTAATCTAAATTTACTTTGGGAGACTTTGGAACATGAGGCAGTATAGGCCTGTATTTTTTTACTTTCTTATGTGTAAAAAATCGCAAGGTATGTTAATGATCTCCAACGATGACAAAAATGGTTAGCAAACAATAATGATGGCGAGGATTGCTTGACAAGTACATGGAGACAGTAATTCTGATAGGATTAAGCTGAAGCATTTCGTTATTTCTCTGCATTAAATTCCAAAATGCTCGCATAGCGAAAAGCTCACTAAAATAATCTTTAAATTAAATTGAATTGCCACATATAAAAAGATAATAATCAACATTTATTTTAGACAGACACAAGGAGTTAGGTATTGTGTGTTGACCATAACATTTACAGTCGAGAAGAGTGCGATTAAGAGATCGTTTAATGGAGCTGACCTTTTTCCCTCAAATAACGTAAACAAAGTCACGTGATAGTTGATAGCAACTGCAAAGACCGAGTCGAAAGGATTAAGGGCGCCGGTTTCCTCAAGGTATGATGGTCCACTCCAGGACCTGAGATAATTTAGTTATCGAGTTTTAGCCTGTATTAGATCAGTGTGTGTGTGTGTGTCTGCGAAAAGGGCCCACATGTAGGTAAATTTTATTTTGAGATATAGGCCAAGAAAGGTTAAATAGGGTGTCAAAAAAACATAGTTCCTTCTGATTTTGGAGCTTTAACTATTTTGAAATCATGCCAGAAAATATTAGTGTCTAATTTTAAGTTTAAAAGCTAGAAATATTGATTTTTGTGAGCCCTATCAGCTTAAAAAAATTTGTAATTTGTGCTACAAATGATCGAGCAGTAGCCCTTCATTACCCACCTCATGATGGCTATTAAATAAACACCCACCCTATCAGAATGGGTATTAAAATTTTCGTTGTTACTTCCCCTAGACCATGAAACACAATGCGCATGAATTTAGAAATGTGCACACCAATGTGACTATTTGCGCACCATTCAATACTAGCAGAAGTCAACATGGAAATTTCATTTCACAAACTGAGTAATGTAACCAATTTTCTTTTAGTTTCATACCTTCTAGGTAACGTCCATGGGTGCTGCCATATACATACAGTCAAATGTACTTACACCGACAGAACAGGGCTGCCAAGACTTCTATCCAGGTTTATTTCCATCAAACAAGTCCAACACACGTTTCCAAATGTTAAAATTGCACCCAGAATACGTTGTTCTTATAGTGCCAAAACGCATTAAAGAGATAGCTCAACAAGAAGAATACCTTGTCAACTTGTAGTCTCTTATGGGCACTACATCAAAATACTCTCCGTGACATAGAATAAAATTAATAGAGACAGAGGAGTTATGGCATACCCATCCTGTCTCGTGTGTGGCAGAAGATAAAATTGTCAGGCGATATTCTTGGGGCTTGTCCACAATATAGCCTATATAGTGCTGACGTTGGATGTTAAATCAACTCAACTCAACTACTGCCACTACGATGATGTTGCTTCAGAAAGAGCAAGTGATGTACTTGGACCGTACGGTAAAAAAAACAAACACAGCAACATCAATAACAACAACAATGACAACAATAACAACAACAATAACAACAACAACAACAACAACAACAACAACAACATCAACAACTACTACGTGGCATATTCATAGAACATTAAAACCATTCATAAGTGATAAGAACAATTGTCTCCAACTTTAAATTTGTTTTATTCCAATTAATAAGTTTATAATTTTATGTAGAGAGTAAAACAACAAACCGCTAACTCACTCAAACGACATATGAAACGCGTTGTAGACAAACAATAAGTATCATAGACAATCATTAAATTTTGAGGGAGTAAGGGGACCCCACCGGAACTGTGCCCCGAGCCCCTTACATCTTAAACCCGGCAAGCTCTAAATAACGACATTATAAAATATGAAACCTACGTTTTTTTTCTTCATTTATAAAGTTACATCCCATTCTAAATTTCTCTCTCTTCATTTTCTATTCTTTTTTAAAATCCTCGCATATATCTGTATTGAAATAATAGTGTTTGTTAACAAAGCTACAAATGTTCTTTCGTTAAACACCTATAGAGATTACACAAATCATATACGAGCAAAATGTATATACTCTTTACCATTGGAAGCAAATAAGTTTGCTCTTTGAAATACAACTGCGTTGAAACTTTTACCTTTATATTTATTCAAGTTACATCTTTTGGCTTTTTACCCTTTTAAAGTAGTATGTTCTGTTATTTTCATTTACATTTTCGATCTCAAAAGCATTTTAAAACAAAGGTTAAATAAAACCGTTTTTGGTCAGTACGCCCAGTTAATATCTGACAGAAAAATAGGAAAACAATTTAGAAGGGGCTTAACAATTTGTCGAAATTTGAATCTATATTCAATTATTTTAGTGTGTGTATTATTGTTTAAATGCCAATATTGTATTGAGATTATTGACCACAGCGTCGTGCCATTAAAATACAATAAGGTGTCATTTAAAGCAGATTAACTCTTTTATTACGACTACGTTTAAACATATAGCTTTTGTGCACATTCAAGCTAATCCTTTGGCGTTTACCCCTTATTAAGTATTATTTTCTGTTATTGCCATTAAATTTCGACCTCCAAAGCATTATTTTCAAAATCAACTTTAAACTTTGTTTGGTCTTAACAGTTTTTGGTCTTTGCGCTCACCCGATCTTTGATAGAAAATGAGGCAAAACATCAGTAGGGAGTTAACATGTCGTAATTTGAAACATTTTGCCTTCTACATTCCTTATTTTTTAGTCTATGTACAATGTTATTTGTGTCGATTTTGTATTTACATTACACAAACGAATTACGAGCCAATAGTATATAGTTTTATTTACCATTTAAAGCAGATTAGTTTGCTTTATAAAATACCACTACGTTAAAGCTTGTAGCTTTGTAATTAATCATGTTATAGCATTTGGCGTTTACCATTTAAAAGTAGTACTTTCTGTTATTTCCCTTAGTATATTTTCGAAATTAATAGCATTTACCAAAGAATGTTATTACATATTTATTTAAAACTTGTTTCATCAGTGCGCCCATTTAATGTCTGAACAAAAAAAAATAGAAAAAACTTTACAAGGGGTTTAACAATTTGTCGGAATTCAAATCTATATAACATTTTATATATTTCTTTATTATTTTAGTGTATGTATTATTATTTTAGTGCCAATGTTGTATTGAGATTATTGTCCACAATGACGTGCCATTGAAATACAACAAGGTATCATTTAAAGCAGCTTGGTTAGCTCTTTTTATTACACATACATTAAAACATAATAGCTTTGTACATATTCAAGCTATATCCTTTGGTGTTTAGCTCTTTATGTATTATTTTATGTTATTTCCCTTAATTTTTTAACCTCAAAAGTATTAAAAACAAACTTTTAATTTAGTGTGATCTCAATAGTGTTTGGTGTTTGCGCTCATCCCATCTTTGATAGAAAATGAGGAAAAACATCAGTAGGGGGGTGTAACATGTTGTCGTAATTTGAAACTTTCTTGCCTTCTACATTTTTTGTCTTTTAGTGTATGCACAATGTTGTTTGTGATGATTTACGAGCCAATAGTAAATAATGTTTTACTAGTTGAAGCAAATTAGTTTGCTTTTTAAAATCCCAATTAGGTCAAACTTGTAGCTTTGTAATTACCCAAGTAATAATTATCTTTGGCGTTTACCCTTTAAACGTAGTATTTTCTGTTATTTCCCTTAGTATTATATTTTTTTTTTAACTTAATAGCATTTAAAAAAAAATAATTTTATCACAGATTTATTTAAAACATGTTTGCTCGGTGCGCCCACTTAATGTCTATCACAAAAATAGGAAAAAAAACTTTACAAGGGGTTTAACAATTTATCGGAATTCTATAATCTATAATTATTACATTTTATATATTTCTTTATATTTTAGTGTGTGCATTATTATTTTAGTGCCAATATTGTATTAAGATTATTGGCCACAACGACGTGATATTAAAAAACAATAAAATATCGTTTAAAGCAGATTGATTAGCTATTTTATTACAGCTACGTTTAAATATAGCTTTGTACATAATTATTCAAGCTATAGGCCTATTCTTCGGCTTTTACCCCTTATTAAGTATTATTTTCTGTTATTTCCCTTATAGTTTCGACCTCCACAGCATTTAAAACAAACTTTTAACTTAGTGTGATCTTAACAGTGTTTGGTGTTTGCGCTCATCCTATCTTTGATAAAAAATGAGGGAAAAAACATGAATAGGGGTTTAACAAATTGTCGTAATTTGAATCTGTTTTGCCTTCTACATTCTTTATTTTTTAGTGTATGTACAATGTTATTCGTGTCGAATTTGTAATGACATTACACAGATGTTTTATGAGCCAATAGTATAATTATAGTTGTTGTTTTTTTTACTATTCGAAGCAAATTAGTTTGCTTTTTTTAAATACCGTTTAGCTCAAACGTGTAGCTTTGTAAATACTTGCGATATATCTTTTGGCGTTTACCCTTTAAAAGTAGTATTTGCGGTTGTTTCCCTTGGTATATTTTCGAACTTTATAGCATTTACCAAAGAATTATCACAAATTTATTTAAAACTTGTTTCGTCAGTGCGTCCATTTAATGTCTGACCATAAAATAGAAAAAAAAATTACAAGGGGTTTAACAATTTGTCGGAATTCAAATCTATATTACATTTTTTTAAATATTTCTTTATATTTTTAGTGTGTGTGTTATTATTTTAGTGACAATATTGTAATGAGATTAATGGCCACAACGACGTGCCATTAAAATACAATAAAGTATCGTTTAAAGCAGATTGATTCGCTCTTTTATTACAAAGTAGGTTTAAATACATAGCTCTGTACATAATTATTCCAGTTATATCCTTCGGCTTTTACCCCTTATAAAGTATTATTTTCTGTTATTTCCCTAAATATTTTCGACCTCCAAAGCATTTAAAACCAACTTTTATCTTAGTGTGATCTTAACAGTGTTTAGTGTATGCGCTCATCCGATCTTTGATAGAAAATGAGAAAAAAAACATCAGTAGGGGTTTAACAAGTTGTCGTAATTTGAATCTGTTTTGCCTTCTACATTCTTTATTTTTTAGTGTATGTACAATGTTATTCGTGTTGATTTTGTAATGACATTACACAGACGTTTTACAAGCCAATAGTATATAGTTGTTTTTTTTTAACTATTCGAAGCAAATTAGTTTGCTTTTTTAAATACCGTTTAGCTCAAACGTGTAGCTTTGTAAATACTTGTGATATATCCTTTGGCGTTTACCCTTTAAAAGTAGTATTTTCTGTTGTTTCCCTTAGTGTATTTTCGAACTTAATAGCATTTAAGAAAGATATTTATCATAGATCTATTTAAAACTTGTTTGATCAGTGCGCTCACATAATGTCTGACAGAAAAATAGGAAAAAACTTTACAAGGGGTTTAACAATTTCTCGGGATAGAATCTATTATTACATTTTATATTTTTATGTTTTAGTTTGTGTATTACTATTTTAGCGCCAATATTGTAATGTGAATATTGGCTACAACGACGTAAAAAGTAACATTTAAAGCGATTGGTTAGCTCTTTTATTACAACTACGTTTAAACATATAGCTTTGTACATATTCAAGTTTACAGCTTATTAAGTACTTTTTCTGTTGTATCCCTTATATTTTCGTCCCCCAAAGCATTATTCGATAAAAGAATTTTTAATTTTGTTAGATCTTGACAGTGTTTGGTCTTGCACTCACCAGATATCTGATAGAAAATGAGGAAAAACGCCAGTAGGGGGTTAACATGTTATCGTAATTTGAAACTTTTTGCTTTCTACATTTTTAATTTTTTAATGTATGCACTTCCCTTATATTTTCAAACACCAAAGCATTTAAAACAAACTTTTAACTTAGTGTGATCTCAACAGTGTTTGGTGTTTGCGCTCACCCAATCTTTGATAAAAAATGGAATAAAGATGACTCTGATTTTAAGGTTTTCTTGTAACGCAAACATAATCATACTTTTTGGAAGAGGTAGAGATGGTTGTTAAGTGTTGTGGAGGTTATATCCTTTGGCGTTTACCCTTTCTACGCCACTCGTTGTTTCATTCCAGTCGAGTCCTCCACGTTCTTGACCCAACTTATCCGCCTCCTTCCTCTACCCTCGTGCCTTCAACTAATACCCTCTACGATCTTTTCTGCAAGAACGTGCCTTCTTAATCCGTAATATTAATTTTTCTCTCTTTCACTGTTTTGGGGAGCTGTTTTTGCTTCATATTTTCCATCTCTAGTACCTCAAGGTTTGTTTTCTTTTCTTTCCAAGTTAAAAATAATTATACTTTCCAGCCTATTGTCGTTAACATAAAATAGTAGATTATGTCACTGGCTCGAAGCGCTCCGCCCATTGCGGCCTCTATTCTGAACTGTGTCGCAATGATTCCCATACAATCACAGATTATTAAGTTTTATGTACAGCATTGGCCCAATGTCTGAGAGGTCATAATAATTATGGTCCCAGTTAGAGTAGAGTAGATGAGTGTTTTTCCTACGACACTCTCTACTTCCGCCTACCAACAGGTGTCGCTTTTGTTGAGTGTTGTTATTGTTATACACAAATACACAGCAATGGCGTCCAGCAACGATATGGACGCTGGGACCATGAATGAGGAAGATAAGCCTAAAAGTAAAAGACCAAAAGGTAGGGATTGAATCGTCTTGTTGCACTACTTTAAAGCTAGATCTATATTTACAAATAATCTTTTTGCCGTTTGAATAGATTTTAGATTTCATAGATCTAGATTTATTCACCGAAAATAGGCCTATTATTTTCAGTAATCAATAATCATATTATAGAATCTAGATCTAGAGTCTAGATTTCTAGTTTTATTTAGAGCTGGAGCCACTTTGTAAGTTTACGTCTTTTAACTGTTCAGCTAGATTCTCGATTAGATCTAGAATCTTTGATCTCTCGAGTACTTACGTCTGTATGCGGTTGAATGTATTTGACGGTATCCAGCTGAAAATTGAGGGTCCAGTTGATCGCTCAGTAATTCCAGCCATTCTTGGCAATAACATCCGTCAGTCTAACCGTTTAATAGGACTCATTCACGTGTGTATCATGTCGTGAGTACCCCCTATCCTTCAAGGCACTGGGGTCAGCTGGGTCTCTAATTAACTTGTATATTAATTGTTCATGCGCAGCTCTTTTTCGGTTTATAAAAAAAATGCATTGATTGATTGAATAGTCATAATCTAGTGTAATTACAGTAATACTACAGCGGCAATTGCGGTTCCATCACTGGTGATCTGTTCTTCCGGGAATCCCCTGCCTTTGTTTACCGGTGCTAGGAAGATAGTTTGTTTCTAAGAATCCATTTTTGGGACGACCGGTTAGACTGATTGAGACAAACCATCTTCGGTGTCAAGCGCTTCATCCAGTCCCTTCACAGTTTTTACTCTCGCATGATCAGATAACAATTTCATATTTTGCTGAGGTTGGCACAATTGCTGCCACATTTTTATTCAGACACACACACACTTCCGGTGGGCAACGCATTATTGGATTTTACTCAAAGATGTAGCATACTGTACAAAATCTGTGATCGGTTGTTTTTATTTTATAAATTTTTAAAAACATTTATAAAGCTCTTTAAAAAAAAAAGAATTTAAAAATCATTTTAACGTCCACTCTTGTAGGTTATTATGTTAAAATATCAAGGAAAATTGAGTGTCAGAAGTATTTTTTTTTAAATGTTTTCTAGGGTTAAATATAATTCTCTTCACAGCTTTCGCTACTCTAAAATTATAAATCTTGCTAACTTAGGCCTACATCCTTTGCATGATTTTCCACCCTCTCCTCTCTCTC
>RQTK01000637.1:26036-46262 GCA_003991915.1 Elysia chlorotica
CCCCCCCCCCCCCCTCTCTCTCTCTCTCTCTCTCTCTCTCTCTCTCCCTCTCTCTCTCTTTCTATCTCTATTACTATCTCTCTCTAATTCAGATCTCTCAGTTCACCTAACTCTCAGTATGTTACCAGTAGCCTAGGGCAATGAACGGTGCCTATCAAAATCTGGTTAATTGGAAAACAATGTAACTAACCTCCCTTACCCCAGTTTTACCCGAGCGAACTAACTCAAGTGCCAAGGCGTCTGCTTCTTATTAGATGCCTAGTTCGAAACTGACAACTGGGATCATTGTGACATTGTCAGATTTTATCCCCTACTGGTGGATTCAGTCAACGACAATTTAGTTCCAATTGCCTTGGGCATGTTAGAAACTAAGAAAGCTTTCATTCTGTACCCAACAGTCTTGAAAATATTATACCTAGTTCATGAAAAGCCTGGATATTGCATTATTATTGCTTACATGGTGTTTCTGGCGCAATGAGGTAAAAATAACTACAAAAAAAAAAACGCATTATATTAAATATCACTAGATCTTAATGTCGTTTAAAAAAAATAATAAGGTTTAAAAGCTTGTGTTTAAGTGGATATTGATGGCTGAACCAAATAAGCATGGCCATCAATTAGGTTTGCAGTGACTTATCGCGCAGAAAATCCGTATTTGCTTTCTCAAAAGTTGGCAGTCGTGCATGTAAATTTCACACCACAATTGTCACATGGAAGTTGACCTTATTGGCCTCCCCCTGTGTACCTATTATGTGAGGACTCTTCTGTAGTACTCCACCTCATTGACTAAATAGGCTAGATATATCTAGATCTTTAAAAATATCATGAGAGGGCTGAATGAGGTATAATAATTTTTTTTTAAACTATTAAAATCGTCGATTCTAAGAGTTATGTGGTGGATGTCACAAAATAGGTACATAACAGATGGTGTCAACTTCTGTTCTTTCCCCAAATCCTTTTCTCTTTTCATTTCTCATATATAAAGTAAATTTTTTAATTTTATTTTATTGCAGAAACCAAGTTTAAGCAGCAGAACCTCCCAGCATGGCAACCAATTTTGACAGCCAGTACGGTTCTCCCAGCATTCTTTGCTATCGGGGTGGCCTTCATACCATTGGGAGTTACTTTGCTGATCACATCAGATAATGTGAGTTGTGTTTTGAAAAATAACCACAAAGAAAATTAATATACCTAACAGTTTACTCTATATTCTGTAACTTAATGTGTAAAAGTAAAACAGCAGTTGAACCTTTTCGTAGAACCACTTGAATATTTTCCTTCCTATCTCGCAGCTTACACTGAATTCATTATCTGTTTCAGAAAAATTGAAAGACATGCAAATAAAGATGTTGTGCAGATAGATCTGTGGTTTGTTAAACTAAGATATTTGAGTTGTTCAATCGATTTTTTACATATCATCAGCTTTTGTCAATAGGCGTTAAATACCTATGCTACTTGTCATTTAGTTATCAGATTGTTTGTTATGTAGATTTTCTTCAGTTCTAAACAGGGTTGTGTAAAACAACTTAAGAGCCCAGGTTTTAACATATAAGATATTTAAAAATGGTTAAATGTGGTTCTTGTTGACTTTCAATGAAAATATGTGTCATCATAGCTTTTGTAATACAATGTATATAGGGAACTGTTATTTATGATGAATGACAAAAGCCGTTTTGAAGGACTCACAAAAAACACTTCACACAGTATGCTTGATTAAGCTTTTTTTTAATCTGTTGTACAGATAAAAGAATTCACCTATGATTACACGCAATGCGTAAAAGTTGGAAGCAATGAGACATGTGCTGAATTCTTTGAGAACGTCAACAACACTGGCCAAATCTGCAACTGCCGGATAACTGCCTCACTGGAAAAGTTTGATGTATGACTTCTACTAAAATTCTTATTATGTGTTTTAAGTTGTTTTTTAGAATCCTTTTGTTACCTAAATAATTAAAAAGACTTAATGTGTCAGGTTTGGTGATTTCTTAATGCCCAACGCCAGCATCTAGGCTATATTGTTGTATTGTGGACAAGTCTTGACTTAAATCTTGATCGATCACATTGTGACCAATGGGTATAGGTTGACCCAGGGACCTCTGAGTAGAGGTTGCATGCTCTACCATTGGGCCACTTCTTTCCCCAAAATATATGTCTCTTTATAATTTTAATAGGTCATAATGTTGCCTTTCCCAAACTGCATGTTTTTGTCCTAATTCAGAAGGATGTGTATCAACTTTCCCAAATTGTATTTTTTATGTCCTACATCAGGATGACATGTATACGCTTTCCCAAACTGTATGTTTTTGTCCTACATCAGGATGACATGTATACGCTTTCCCAAACTGTATGTTTTGTGTCTTACATCAGGATGACATGTATAAACTTCCCAAACTGTATGTTTTTGTCCTACATCAGGATGACATGTATTAACCTTTTCCAAACTGTATTTTTTATGTCCTACATCAGGATGACATGTATACGCTTTCCCAAACTATATGTTTTTGTCGTACATCAGGATGACGTGTACGTGTACTACGGCCTGACCAACTTCTACCAGAACCACCGTCGCTACGTGCGATCACGTGATGACGACCAGCTACATGGGAGCGGCGTGTCGCCTGGCAGTCTCAACACAGATTGCGATCCGTACAAGACGACTAGCATCAACGGGTCTACGTACGGCTACGCACCGTGTGGGGCTATAGCCAACAGTCTGTTTAATGGTATGTTTTCTGCCTTTCCAACAGTCTGTTTAATGGTATGTGTGGGGCCATGGTCAACAGTCTCTTTAATGGTATGTAGGCCATGGTCAACAGTCTCTTTAATGGTGGGTGTGGGGCCATGGCCAACAATCTTGCTAAGGGTATTGTGGGGCCATGGCCAACAATCTTGATAAGGGTATGTGTGGGGCCATGACCGAAAGTCTGTTGAACAGTATGTGTGGGGCCATGGTCAACAGTCTGTTGAACAATATGTGTGGTGCCATGACCAATAGTCTGTTTTATTGTATATTTGGGGCTATGACCAACAGTCTGTTTAACGGTATGTGTGGGGCCATGGACAACAGTCTGTTTAACGGAATGTGTGGGGCCATGACCATCAGTCTGTTTAACGGTATGTGTGAGGCCATGGCCAACAGTCTGCTTAACGGTATGTGTGGGGCCATGGCCAAGTCTGTTTAATGGTATGTTTTCTGCCTTTCCAACAGTCTGTTTAATGGTATTTGTGAGGCCATGGCCAACAGTCTGTTTAACGGTATGTGTGGGGCCATGGTCAACAGTCTGTTTAACGGTATTTGTGAGGCCATGGCCAACAGTCTGTTTAACGATATGTGTGGGGCCATGGTCAACAGTCTGTTTAATGGTATATGTGGGGCCATGGCCAACAGTCTGTTTAACGGTATGTGTGGGGCCATGGTACATCAGGATGACATGTATACGCTTTCCCAAACTGTATGTTTTGTGTCTTACATCAGGATGACGTGTACGTGTACTACGGCCTGACCAACTTTTACCAGAACCACCGTCGCTACGTGCGATCACGTGATGACGACCAGCTTCATGGTAGCGGTGTGTCGCCGGGCAGTCTCAACACGGATTGCGACCCGTACAAGACGACTAGCATCAACGGGTCTACGTACGGCTACGCACCGTGTGGGGCTATCGCCAACAGTCTGTTTAACGGTATGTGTGGAGCCTTGGCCAACAGTCGGTTTAACAGTACTGTGAAATTTGGGTAGTGAAGTTTAAGTAGCTGCTTGTAATTTTTTTCATTTTGGGTAGTTGAGATAATAACATTGCAACCATCTTAAATTCTTAAAACCTTCAAAATCTTTTTCGGGCGGTAAAAGAGCTATTTAATTAGCTGGGTGTGTCATTGTGATTCATTTTTTTCTTTTTTGTTTTCTTTCAGATACATTCACGATTACATATATTGGCACTGGAGAAACTATTGATCTCCTGAAAACTGGCATAGCTTGGAAGTCAGATAAAGATGTCAAATTCAATAACCCTGGCAGTAAGCTGTTGTTTGTTTGTTTTTTAATTTAAATCATACTTGCAAAACTGTCTTATTTAGAGATGGACAGGAAATCCACATTATTTTTTGTTATCTACACTTTACATGCGTTCAGGTTGATGTTTATAAAACTTTTAAAAAAATACATGACAAATTTCTGGTTTAAACTTCTTTTTTTTTTTGATATGGTGTTTTTTAGGTTTTATGTTTAGAAAGAAAATTTTTTTTGTATGTGTTCCTGTTTATGTATCTAAATATCATCTTTCAGTAATTGACTTTGGTTTGAATGTTTGGACAAAAAATGTTATAAAGAAAACTGTTTTCATGGTTCTAGCTATGCTATTATCAAAAAGAAAACTGTTTTCATGGTTCTAGCTATGCTTTTACATGAATATAAATGTGAAGAGCAATTTTAGTTTTATGTTGTTTTTGTACCCATTTCTGCCTTTCATTTTGTACGTGGATAATGCATTAGCTAGGTTCTGTAAATTTAGATCAGATGTTGGATTGTACACAATTTTTCTTTCTTTATTTAGTGAGGTTATCTTTTTTTTTTTTTTTTGAGGCCCCTGAAATTTGAAAGTTTTGTTTTGCTAGCTGTAGGTTTTTAGTTTTTTTTTTACATTAGGGAACTTTCATGGTTTCTGGCGCAAACATAAACGCTTTAATCAATTTTCAGGTTGGGACACCAGCCAGATGACGAAGCCCCCTAACTGGAACGTTCCCGTATGGCAGCTGGACACCGCTCAGAGTGATAACAATGGCTACGAGAACGAAGACCTCATTGTGTGGATGCGCACTGCAGCTCTGCCGACCTTCCGCAAGCTGTACCGGCGTGTGAACCATACAGCCACATTCAGCAACGGCCTGCCTGCCGGCGAGTACCAGATCGATGTGGAGTACAGTGAGTGCCTTGTGCTTGTATGATTATTAAAGTGGAGTACAGTGAGTACCTTATGCTTAAAGTGGAGTAAATTGAGTGCCTTGTGCATAGAAGTGGAGTACAGTGAATGTATCTATGCTTAAAGTGGAGTAAATTGAGTGCCTTGTGCTTAAAGTGGAGTGCAGTGAGTGTCTGAGCTTAAATTGGTGTACTGTGAATGCCTTGTGCTTAAAGTGGAGTACAGTGGGTGCTTTGTGCTTCCTGGTTTTTGAAGTGGAGGGGGTGGCAGCGGGTGCACATAGCTGCAATTCAAACTACAGTTGATGTTTAGATATATATGAGATTTGTTCGTTCATTCCTGATCACTGGAATGTTTTAATCAGACACCTCAGAAATCTCTGAAATTGGGAGCTGATGATGGCATTGCTTTTCTATTGCTAAAATTTGCATACAGCACACTGCAATTTGTAATTATACTTGACTTTTGATCAGTTGAAATATGATATTGGAGATGTATATGTTCCACGAGCTGGGACTTTGTTGTATCAACATCAAGAGAAATATTCATCAACAACACTTGGCTACAAAGTGTGATTTACGATTTACCATGTGGTTCACTATTAACAAACTATGACTATTAGTTTTATATTTTTCACTTTATTAATTTGGGGGGTAATTTGAGATCCTAATCTTGTACGCTGCAGTACTGGTATGCGAAAAAGTTCAGTAAAAAAAATAATTCAGTTGGCATCACTGATTTTTCTTTCCCTTGTGCTTATTGTAAGTTAAAGTTTAGTGTATAATATGTTTCATATAGAATTTTTTTAACATGATCATTTTATTTTATAAGCTGTCTTTTTTATTTATTCAGAGTATCCTGTGACAGCCTTTGATGGCACTAAAAGTATCATCATCTCGACCACGTCCTGGCTTGGAGGCAAGAATCCTTTCCTGGGCATCGCCTACATTGTGGTCGGCTCCCTGTGCATTTTACTGGGCGTCGTCTTCCTCTTCATACACCTCAAGTTTGGCATTTTACTGGGCGTCGTCTTCCTCTTCATACACCTCAAGTTTGGCAAGAAGTGAGTTGTCCCAAGCTCTTCAATCCTTCCCCATTTGAATGTTCTGTACATGTGCATGAAAACACTTTTTTTTTTAGAGGGGTTAACGTGTCTTTCAAAAAATATTGTTTTAGAATTTGCTGCTGAGTGAACAGGACAGTTTGTGATGCTTGAACAGACATTTTCAGAATTTGTGCTGTCAGAAGAAATTATCTCTGAATTCCGAGCATATTCTGAACATTTATCCTCACATAGCAGATTACAAGTGGATCGGTAACATGAAATTGATGTTGCTTCATAACATTGCCATATTGTTTTGCTTATAGTTTAGTGCCAGTTTTATTGGTAGTCATAAAGCTTTTAAAATAGAAGCATAGATTTTTTTTTGCAGAATAATTTTATTTTTCAGTCACACACTGATTGCAAAGAAAAAATATTAGCCATGATTATATACATATCAATCTTTTTCATCTTTTTAGACATTTTGTTGTATGCAAATCAGTTCCTTTTTTATTATTGTTATGTTTGTGAACTGTGACAGCATTACTGAATATATTTTCACTACAATATTTAATTATTATGTCTGTCTCACTGCTGTTACCCTATGGCGCCTATTTTACAAATATTTTGCATTACCTGTCAGATCTACACACACTTCCAGTGAACTTTGTGCAAACGAAATTTTCATATAATGCTTTTTATGGGGTTTTTTTGTTTTGTTTTGTTTTTACCTTCCTTGCTTTATATGCATCTATATATGCATGTTTGACCTCCCCGTCTCTATTTGTTTTCACTGTGAAGAGTGTTCCTGGTCACCGGAAACCAGCTCTAGGCGAGCCGCAGGTGAAGTCTCACACAGCTTGCTGTGTTCTGGGCCTCTTGCCTTAATAGCACCTTGACATAATTAACAAAGGATGAGCAGAACGATTTCTTCTCCGCCCTCTTTGCCTCTGCTGAGATGGGACTTATTGATCTCATAGTTTCGAGAATATTAGTCACTGTGAGGTGGAGTGGCGGAATTTGGTAGTGTTTAACTTAAGTAAAACTGATGGAGATGTCCTTCTATTGGTCTTGTCTGTGAATAATAACATTGCACTTTGACATTTGGGGCACCGTTGGCACACGTCGTAATGTTGTGTAGCACCTGCTTTTACTTCCACAGTTCAAGGAATCTTTTTGTTGTGTTGCGTAGCATCTGCTTTACTTCCACAGTTCAAAAAATCTTTTTGTTTTGCTGTGTAGCACCTGCTTTTACTTCAACAGTTCAAGGAAAATTTGTTTTGCTGTGTAGCATCTGGTTTCACTTCGACAAGTTCAAGGAAACTGATTAGTTGTTGTTTTGCTGGATTTTTTAATTTTTTCTTTATCTTTGAATGTGTTTGCGATTTCAAATAATTGTATATTTGTAGAGGTATTTTTGCTCATCAATTGTCCTTCCGTAACGGTACATAAATTTTCTTTTTCTTTTTTTTTTTTCTTTTTTTTTTCTCTTTTGTTTAAACTCATGTGAATGAAACCATCCACAACATTTGGTGCATATTAAAGCTACTGGCAATTTTAATTAGTAAAAGACTTTGTGTAATATCTATTTTCGCTTTTTCTCTGTGCTCTTCCAGCGAAGTGCATCTTTAAGGTTTGGAAATGTCTTCACTGCTGATCTTTTGATAAGAACACTTTTTTTTCGCCTTACGAGTGTGTGTGTCCTTTTTCATAACAGTTTTATCCATTTCTGATCTGTGTTGCAATGTAGATCTGTCTGAACTTTTCTCCATTTCAAATCTCTGTCATGATTTTAACTACTGTTACTTTCAGATCTAGGTTAAACCTAAAGTCCTTCTGTGTTTTTCAATACATTTTTAACTTCAGGTCTGTGGTACATTTTCTATTAATCTTATAAAAGTTTCTATCTTTGAAAAAAATCCACATAACTTTGCCATTGAGATTTCCATCTCTTTAAATACTGTCCATTTTCTCTTTCTAAAACCTTTCGGTTCCGCTCGTTTGTGTTTGTTGTAACTTTTTAATAGTTTCTTTATCTCTACCGGTCAAGTATCACATAACCAACGACTAATAGAGTAATTGTAAAAAAATAATAAGTATTGCCCTTACACCGCCCTAACGGGCATATTTTTTAGACAATGTTATCTCCTGAAAGCCTGGTTATTGTAATGGAGAAAACAGTATAGTAGATGCTGCTTAGAGCAATGTTACCTCCTCATAGCCTGGTTATTGTAATGGAGAAAACAGTGCAGTAGCTGCTGTAGTATAGCAATGTCTACCTCTCATAGCCTGGTTATTGTTGAAGTGAAGGAACCAGTATAGTAGCTGCTGTAGTAGCGCAATGTCTACCTCCTCAAAGCCTGATTATTGTATTGTAGAAAACAGTATAGTAGTTGCTGCTTAGAGCAATGTTACCTCCTCATTATAGCTGGTTATTGTAACGGAGAAAACAGTATAGTAGATGCTGTTTATAGCAATGTTTACCTCCTCATTATAGCTGGTTATTGTATTGTAGAAAACAGTATAGTAGTTGCTGCTTAGAGCAATGTTACCTCCTCATTATAGCTGTTTATTGTAATGGAGAAACCAGTATAGTAGTTGCTGCTTAGAGCAATGTTTACCTCCTCATAGCCTGGTTATTGTTAAAGTGGAGTTTTTTTATGTAAGCTGTAGGTATGTTTGCTGTTATTTGTTTCAACAATAGGCCCCTGCTTAGGTAAAATACAGAGTAGAGAATTAATAGAGTTGTTTTTGTTTTTTTTCGTAAAATGTTTATTGAATTGATGATAATGGTCTACAAATTAAACTGTTTAACTTTCTTCTTTTTCACGGCACTAAAAGCTTTAAGTTTTCTTGTTTCTTTTTTTTTAATAATATCTGCTTTTTTTGCAGTCTCACAAATATCATTTTGAAGGGAAAGTCTGTCAGTCTTATTTTTTATGTGATTTTACCAGGTTGTATGTTTTTACCGAGGATCAATTGTTCACTATGAATACCCCACTCTGTCTCCCACTTAACGTACAACGTTCAGGCTTTTAAATTCGCTGGAAGATGCGGATTTGCGGTACGAAAGCTTCTACTGGAAACCTTTGAAAGTGGCTTTATGTGTAGAGTCAGACACAGAGCTAAGGAGTGTGGTGGTCGGAAAATACTCTAAAATTATCCACGAGGATGCAGACTTGAGAGGAAGTAAAGTGCAAGACCAGAACCAGCACTTTGTGGAGTGTCTGGACGTGGGCAAGTTCTACATGGAGTACGTGCAGCCAGTACGCATGGCCAAGCATGGGCCTAGGCCCAGCCAGTGGAGACCGGCGTCCATCGTCCAGCGAGGGGACACCCCGATGTACCTGACGGATCCCTGGGACAACGTGCGCATGCGGTCAATCGATGCCAACGATGCCGAGGTAACCAACCCGCTACTTTTCCTGATGTCGGACGGCATGACCCCGGAGCCGTCGAGTCTGGCCGAGCTGGTGCTCAGAGGGATCGGCATAGACCAGTCAGCGCTGGACAGCGAGTTGGAGGCGCTTCCCGTCCAGTTCACTCCGGCCACTCAGCACGCGTTCAACTGGCACCTGGCCCGCCAGGGCTCACAGTCAGACTCACACAAAACGGGGGAGACCTCCAGCACACAGGTGGACAAGGGCACTCACACAACAAGAAGCCTGAGTTTCCACAAGCGGCTGGTCCACAACAAAGTGGCTGCTGCCAGTAACAACATGCTCAAGCACTAGCTCGGTGACTCCTTGGGTCTTCAAGTTTTTGCATAGATATTTTCTCTACATACAGTGTCTGTTGGAGATCTTGGTTGTATGTTTGTTTTTTTTTCTATGAAAGACTCGCATTCAAAATCGTATTGTTTTATTTTGAGCGATTCCTCAAGTTGTTTTGTGTTGCAAAAGCACTTATGGTGAGACAAACTCACTTAATGAGTGTGTTTTTGTTGGTTGCAGCATTAAAATCAACATTATATGGACATATCTTACAAGGCTCTGAGAGTCTTTTTGTTATTTGTTATCTGCCCAAATCAAAGTGTTTGCAGGCTGTCTAAGATATTTGATTTAGTTTGATACCCAATGTTCCAAAGGTAGGCATTGGTTCCCTGACTGGATTGTAACTGTGTCAGAGGCAAACTCATCAGTGTGTACAAGATCGACAACATATTATAGCAAGCATAACTTAACTTAAATGTTTTGGAGAAGCAGAAAACTACTGAGTAGGAGAAAAGAAAATGAAAACGTGTCAATTCGACCAACATAATTATGACAATCCGATCAAATGTGGTTCATTGTTTGTTTCATGTCAAGGGTCTGTCATGCAGCTTGTAAAGTTGAATTTTTGCATGACCTTTTTGTTTTGTATTTTGAATAAAGGTTTTTTGAATATTTAACTTCAAGACTAGAAATCTGTTGATTTGTCAAACTGATTTTTACACTTCTTGTACACCTTCAACTTGATTCTGCTTGGTATTTATTTGTGTGTTTCTGTAAGTGTTACCTCCAAAAGGCCTGACGGTGAGTGACACAGCATTTTCAGTTCTTCTTTTGTTGATGTTTGTTTGTCTTTTGTGGCTGTTAAAAAAATTGGTGTTAATCAGAAAGTTGAACAAAACTGTTAATTGTTGTGAACATATTCTTTTTAGATTGGTTCTTAAATTCTTTGTTCTCCTTGTTCCGCACTGCTGTTTCCTTGTTTCTTCCTTTATTTTTTTATTATTCATTTTTTACCATTAAATGTGGATGATGTTTTTCTTGAATTTCTAATGGGGTAACAGGTTATCTCTTCTTTTTCAGAAATGATTTTAAGAACCTTGAGGAATACTCTCAATAATATTGTTACAGTTTTTTAATTGTGTGTGTGTGTGTGTGTGTTTAAAGGGTCTATTCTCATACTAAAAATGTTTTCCCCATTTTTTAAAAGTTTGAGAAAAAATTAAGTCACTTGTGTACATTTAAATAGTGAACAACTAAATTGCCATTCCCCTAAAACATAGTCAGTCCAACAGCAATTAGGAATTACAGTAAATCATAGGATGAGAAAATATAAGAAATAAATTTACTTTTTGTCATTCATTGTGTGTGAACACGGATCAAAGTTTCCCATAGACAAAGTTATTGTTACGCAATAAACTGTCTAGTAAGATTAAGTCTTGTTTTGGTGTCCAAGAACATAATCAGATCTTAAATGCTCCATGAATTCATCAAATTTTCAAGTCAGTTGAGATATCTGAAAATAATCCACTGCAGAGCCAGAGCTTGAAACTGAGTTTTTCTGATATTTTCTTATTTCAAATGTTTATTATGAAAGAGGGTTAAGGGCAATAGTTCAGGTTGAAAATTGGTTCAGATTCAAACTAGGTATGGGGCAATTCACTTTAAGGATATTTTTTTTCAAATTGCTCTTGTACATTAGCTTTCTCTTTTTCATTTATGTTAAGATACATAATCATACATTAAGAGAAAAGAAGATTTATGAGATGGTTGATGTTTTTCACAGACGTTTAAAGGAGGACATCGACAACAGTTTCACAGACTCCAGCTGTTTTTGTCTGGGCAGAAGGTCCCGTCGTGGTGCCGTCAACATCACTGTATGAAGTCTCAATAGTTTTATCCTGCCTGGCTCGCGCTAGTCAAGTACATGTATAAATAACCAGAAATGCTAGTGCTAGTGCTATTGCTACAACTAAAAGGCTTCTAGTACTGTAACTGCTGAGGGACGTCGTCTCTCGCTGCTAACAAGCCAAACTCATGGATTCAGCATAAACATTCTATGACACATGCTGTCAATATTTATGAACCTCTGGGCAGGCGTTGATAAGGCATATTTATCTTCTTTTTGTTTTTCATGACGCATATGTATCTTCTTTTTCTAATTTTTCAGATTTTTGCCAACACAATGAGGACTATTTCTTTATATCTTGTATCTCTTGTGTGTCTCTATAACAAATGGAATAATGATATGGTTGCTACCTTCCACCCCTATTGCTTTAACTGGGCCTGCCACTACTGCAACTATTAACAGCATTGTATACATTGTATTGCCTTGGTTCTAATATTGCAGCTACCTGATGCTAGATCTGCTGCAGCCTTCAAAATCTTTATGTAACTTGAATCTTACACCCGCTGACGCCTCTTTTTCTTTGTGATAATTATTATTATTATTATTATTATTATTATTATTATTATTATTATTATTATTATTATTATTATTATTATTACTACATATTTTCCTTTATCATTCAAGTGCCCTACTCTACTTTTGATATGAAGAAAAACTTAGACAATCTGATCGTGAATTGGCAACCTAAAACTCTTAAATTCTAAAATAACTTATCCCATGCTAACAAGTAACATCATCTACGCAAATTTTTTTGTTTTTTAATAGTTTTATTTTTTAAGGACGTAAATTAAATGCTCAGGAATTTCATTCTGAGTAAACCGCGAAACCACACACTGGAAAAGTACATATGTGTGCAGCTGTGTGCTCTTCTAGTTCCAAATTTAATGAAGCTTTTACTTGCTTCCAAAACGCTTTGTGCATTGTAAGGATATATTGTTGATCGACTGATTCTTTGTGTGTTTTTTTTATAGACTCACTAGATTTTATAAAGAAAAACAAACAATCACATGAAAGTTAATTTGCTGTGCAGTAACATCCTTCCAGTTCCACTGTCCCAGCTTTATTTAAACTAAAGTGGTGGAGTTGACAATAGTTTACGATAGTGAATTTTTTTAGATTCAGAGCACCAATCGATTCGCATATTTAGATATACCAGAATAGATCTGATCACTCATTCACTGTAGTCCGTCGTGGTTTAACAGTAGAATGCAGTTTCTATAATTGCTCTAATTGTAAGGTTGCAGGTCTGATCTCAGTTCTGATTGTCTTTTTTTTCTCCTTGTTCCTACAATGTGAGCTAAGACTAAGAGCCCTGCTTTGGGGCCCCGTCGAAGTGTTGGATTCGCCCCACACAGAGACTCCAGGCACTGTGCTCTAGGTGTTGGGGCAGCCCAGCATTTTTTTTACTGGTGCCAGTGTTTTTTACATCTGCTTCTGAAAATTAGTCATATAAAAAAATAAAATTGTAGGGGACAAAATATACATATCTTCAGTGCTTCAGTTTTTAATTCCTTGTGGCTGTGAAGTGGGACAAACTTTATTATTTTTTATATGAAGTTATCCACATAAGATAAACTAGTAAACTTTGAATAAGTTGTCATTGCATTGTGATCAACCAAATTATTTTAACATTCAAGTATCTTGCTGTGCTTTTGTTTTACACATGTAGCACCTTGGCAACACTACAAAAGAGTTTGTTGATGCATTCTCCAAGATAATTATTGTTACAATAGGACGAATATATTATATAACCCGCCTTCAAATTTAAGAAACTATTTCATTTTAGTGATGAAAATAATGCAGAATAATACCCGTCTAATTTTTTCTTTAATGACCTAAGATTTTTTTATCTTTGAATGCTTTATGGTATCTAAATAGTATTATAGACCCATTCTCAATCTATACTAGTGAGTTCAACAGCAATTGCAAGGGGCAATGCATTTTTTTTTTATAAATGAGCCATTTAGTTTTTGTTTGTTTTGTGTTTTTTAACCACTTTTCATTGTTTATGATCTTTTTGAAGTTGTTATTGCATTTTATATAATTTACGAAATCAAATTGCTTTAATTTACAGTCATTTTTTCATTTTACTGGGAAGGAAGTATTAACATAACCTGTCACTTGATTACAAGTAATATTATTTTAACCTTCACGTAATGATGATACACTCTCTCTCTCTCTCTCTCTCTCTCTCTCTCTCTCTCTCTCTCTCTCTCTCTCTCTCTCTCTCTCTCTCTCTCACCCACAGGACCAAAAGCTACCATCACCTGTTCAAAGATGTTCACCAACGATGGCTATGTCCTACACAAGTCTGTGAAATTGACACTCTCTCTCTCTCTCTCCCTCTCTCTCTCTCTCTCTCTCTCTCTCTCTCTCTCTCTCTCTCTCTGTCTCTCTCTTTTTTTTTTTCAAAAGTCATATAATTCTGTATATGTATTAGGCTATTACCTATTTATGTCCTGCTCATCCTACCTCCTGCTCTTCCTTATCTTCCTGCCCTCCTCCTGCTCATCTTCCTAGTCCTACTCCTTTTCCTCTTCCTCCTTCTTATCGTCCGTCCTGGGGCCCATCCACAATGTAGCCTATATAGTGCTGCTGTTGGACGTTAAGCCAACCCAACCAACCAACCATCATCTTCCTGTTCCTCCTTCTGCTCTTCTTCCTCCTCTCCTCCTCCTGCTCCTACTCCTCCTATTCCTCCTCTTCTTGCACATAAGTGGCGCTAGAATTTAGTTTGTCTAACCATATTCTCTTTTTATATGTAGGATCCATGCCTTAAAGAACATGATTTTTTTTTTCATGACACCAACTCACTTTTTTTTTCTTTCCTTCTCTCAAACAGGTCCAGCGAAATGATCAACGTCACTCCAAGAGACTCGTATTAGCAAGGAAAGACGAATGTGTGGGGGATATTGAGGAGGACGAATGATCAACCCCAGGCTGAGGTAGAAAGTGAAGGTCTGGGCAGAGCTTTATTCAATACAGAGTGAGGGAAGGCAGTTGATTGAGTCAGCCCTGGGGACAGTATGACTGAGCCTTTAAGCAATACAACAGTCTAGTACTGTATTAATGTATATTAAGGCTTTCTGGTTTTTGCTTGTGACCATCCACAGCCATTGGAAATATTCTTGGGTTCAATCGAAAAAAAAATTGTTATATAAGGTTGTGTTTGATCTACATGAAAAATGTATTTGTTTATGGGGTTTAGAATAACTGTGTTATTGTTGTGAGTTGACCATATCTGATGAGCATTAAGTTCATTGACGATTACGCATCATGGCTAAAGAAGTGTGTGAACCTATACTAGCATATCAAAGATTAAATTTCTTTCGACTGATGCATACCTGTTCGTTACTTGGTTATTATTCAACTATGTCCTATTATCTATTTTTTCTTCTGCTTTACTATCACACATTTTTCCAGAAATTTCTAGTGGAATATTTATTCAAGTAATTTTTAATTGTGTGAATGAACTATGGAGTGAAAATCAAATTTAATCCAATCATTTTAACTCCTTGAGACATTTTTAATATTATTACTTACAAAAATGTATTTACTGCTAAGAATTGGATGATATTCTGGCATTTAATTATAATTTGGACTGGTTAAGAAAGCACCCTTAAGGTTCTGAAACTTTTTTCTTTTTAGTTTTGTTTGTTTTTTAATGTGTGTGTGTGTGTGTATCTGTGTATTTAAAACTTGCAATACTGAACAATGGAAACATATGATTTTTTGTATTTATTACCGCCTTGATCTGCACTTATGATCTTGTGATACTACATGTATTCTCAATGTTTCTGCGTCCATGAACGTTTTTCCATTATCAGACCTTCCCAGAGTGTTTGGTGCTGGGTGAGAAATTACTTTGTGTTGAGTATTACACTGACTGAGTGTGTGCTGTAATTTATTATCATAACAATTTTGGTTTCTGCCCACATTGTGTTTTAAGCTTTTAAAATTGAAATCCAAAGCAACATGCGCAAGCCATGAGATGCATAGATGTCAGTTTTCCATGGACTTATTTTCTTTTTTTCTTTGCAAATGTATTTTTAAATGTTCGTAATTTTAACAGCCTGGGCCATGATAATCTAGTAAAGATTATTGATGGAAATTTATCTTTAGAAATCGGAAATAGTAATTTTATGGAAATGTTGAACATTCATTTTTTGTTTTATTAATGTTAAGTTTTGCTCGGAGAGGACAATGAATAGATGGTTAAGTTGATACAATCAGTTGATCAGGTGTCTGCTCATTTCTGATTGAAAAGAATACGAATGTATATTATAATTTTTAGGCAGAGCTACATGATAAACATTCTCAATAAATGTAAAAAAAATTATGGGAGAGAAATGATTGTGCGTTTGAATTGAAAAATAATGCATGCTGCTCAATTGGCAAAGAGATCTTAATTTGTTTTGACATTGTTTTTTTCTCTTGTTATATATACATGTATGTATGTGATATGCGAGTATAGTTTTTCAAATTGTTTTCGATTTTTCTAAGCACCTTCCTTATTGTTTTTCCAACGCCTGTTACTGTGTATTTGACAATAAAATTATGGATAGGAAAATGACTTTGTGGTTGAAGAAGAGTAAGAGATAAAAGCAGGAGTGTTTTAGTGAAGATTTATTTATTTGATGAATAGTTCAGCTCTGTCAATGTTTCCAGTCAGGACAAAAAATGAAAATTGTTTGATAAGATATTGAGAAATGATTTGCTGTTGTTGTTTTTTTTTGGTTCTGTTTGAAGTTCTTGGTTTACTAGGCTTTTATGGCCTTACCAATACCATCCACTGAATTTTAACATCACCAGTGCTATACTTGTGTGAAATGAAGAGTCGGTAATCAGTCTTCATCAACAGCATTTTCACCAGAATTTAGTCACACCTCTGGTCTTCATACTATACTTGTGTAAAACGTGAGTCAGTAATCAGTTACCTTGTGCAGACTTTCATCAACAGCATTTTCACCAGACTTTAGTCATACTTCTGGTGTTCATTGTACTGGCTCTATAAATATGTTTGATTGCCTAATGAAAATAGGATAACATTATTTCTCCCACATGCAGTTCAATTTGTTAGGCTACCGTAATTGACCTATTATAACTTTCAGTACTTGTGAGCTACTGTACTCAGAATAATCATTAGATCAACATCAGCACAGAAAGATGTCATTTTTTATGACTTTTTATTACATTTTGTTTCTTTACATTCCTTGTCTTGGAGATGCACATTAAAATTTATCTTGGACTTAAGAAGATGATGAGATTGTCTTTCTTTTATGGATATTAAGTTTTGTGTGTTCCTTCTAAGAATTTTCAAAGAGAATTACCAATGTCTATATTGACACATTAAAAGCAACATTAAAGTGAAATCACACATATATTTATTACCTTACAACCGTCTTTCTCAATGGAGAAAAAGTATTGACAAAAAGGCCTTTCCCAAAACGGAAATAATTGTGTACTAATCTCACGAAAATAGTGAATTTGCTGAGCAGACATACTTACTTAGCAACTGAAAAGACATCTGTTATAAAAAAAAATGTGTTATTAATGGGATTGCTAGAACTACTGCATTGTTGACATTATAATAGTATTTCAAAGTAAGCCTAACACTTCTCTACGCGCTGGAATGTAAAATTCAAGGACATCTTTAGTGACCTTTCTTCATCGTTAAACTAGACATCCTGTTTCTCAGGAATTTAATAATTAGAGAGATTTTTACACAAACTTTTACAATGCTAAAAACTTTTCTATTGGTAGGAATTCTTTGAACACACGATACAACATGTACTTGTACCAGTTACCTTGGTTTTTAACTCAAGCCAAAGTGGGCCTTTGTGTACATGTATTTGGTAAGGGGAACAAGATGTGTATGCTGCAAACAACGGTCATGTGATTGAAGGACACATACTGACATAGTCGTAGGACCAGACAAACATTTATTCTGTTCTCATCTCATGTAATGATTTTAACTCGAGTCAATATAATTTATCAGGGTATTTTCCCTCAGGATTGGTTGGGCTTTATTGCAGTTAGTGGATGTTTCTACTCTAACACGCCAGGGTTAAGTAAATATTTTAATTTTCCAATTTATCGCATGCTTTAGCACTTCTTTAATTACCGTTAATTTAAGTTACATTGCTCGTTCAAGACGAACACCAACTAAAGCCGTCATGGCACATCAAATCGTTAATACCTAATGAAAAGAACAAAATATTATTCATAGTTTTGATATCACTCTTTTTTTTTTGCATTATAATTGTTGTAATTATTTATTTTCAGAAAGGCTATCGTAAAGCCTCTCCTAAAGAAACATAACTTGGATCAAAATAATTTTAAAAACTATCGCCCAGTATCAAATTTGTCATTCCTTTAGAAGATTATAGAAAAAATCGTGCTGAAACAACTATTACAAAATATTGAAATAAATAAACTAAGAGAAAATTTACAAACTGAATATAAAGCTCTACATTCAACAGAAACTGCCCTTTTACGTGTTTTCAATGACATTATTGTTAGTCTTGACTCTGGTAATGCCTGCTTGCATAGCCTTTTAGATTTAAGTGCAGCATTTGACACAATCGACCATGAAATTCTGTTAAATCGTCTAAAAATTAGCTTTAACATTAAAGGAAATGCACTTGCATGGTTTGAATCTTATTTAAGATCTCGGACTCTCCGTGTAAAAGTTGGAACTTCTTATTCTGAGGAGGTTATTTTACCATTCGGTGTTCCACAGGGTTCCGTTTTAGGTCCTATTCTTTTTACAATTTATCTGCAGCCCACCGCAAACATAGTAAGAAATTACAATCTGCAACACCACCAATATGCGGACGATACACAGATATACAAAAGTTTAAATATAAAACATCTTAACTTGTTATTCAGGACGACAGAAAGCTGTATATCTGACCTTAAAGCATGGATGACACAAAATAAGCTCCAACTCAATGAGTCAAAGACTGAAGTTGTTTTGTTTGGAAAGCCATCTGAACTTAAGAAGACTGACAAAAAGGTTTTGGAAATAAATTCAAGTTTTGTTGTACCATCTCAAAAGGCAAAGAATCTAGGCATTATTTTTGATCAAAGTCTAACTATGAGTGATCAAGTCAGTTCATTGTGTAAAACTTTATATTTTGAGATAAGTCGTATCAGTCTTATAAGAAGATACCTGACCTTTGATGTCACTGTAAAATTAATGGTGTCTCTGGTTCTATCCAAACTGGATTATGGCAATGCACTACTCTCTGGTCTATCGGTGGACCAACTAAATAAACTTCAAAAAAATTATTAATATTAATATTATAACTATAAGCAGCCTTTCAAGTCAACTAAAGGTGATCTGGTTTAGCCCAATGGCCTTGACTTGTGGCTCTAGTCTACTGGCCTTTAGTCCGCACAAATAGATTTTTTTTTTCTAATGATGGGGTCTTGTGACTTGGTATGTGGACGGAAAAAAAAACAATTGGAAGAATAGAGGCCTATATGAACGATAAGATTCTTAATCTTCAGTAGTAAAACCAAATTATTTTGTCAACACGCTATGGGAAATTAATTTTAAATTCATCAGTCAGCCAAAGAATGTTTCGTTTGTATACTACATGTTCATATATTATCCAAAAATTTACGCGAACTTTTCCTTGGCTGGCAGATGATGAACTCAAATTCCCATACTATTATTAATAGACTTACATACGTACACGTAAGAGGGTTCAGACTATAAATAACCAAGAATTTCCTGCTCCTAGTCCTAGGCTATAGATCTACAGAGTTAAAGAGAAGTCCAGTTGAGGTTTATGAAATGAGTTCGCCTACACAGTGTTGGCGACATCTTGTCATCAATTCAGTTTTGTTTACTGCGGCAGCTGGTCTTCTTCCCACAATGCAGCGCTGTCTGTAGTGTCTACTGTCTGCTTGGCACGGGCAATGAGAATACATGTACACAAGCCATCGCGCTTCTTCTTTCTAGAGTTTACCGGAGTCTGCCGACTCTCTAAAGCGGCCGATGACAGTGGCAACACATAATACACACACTCACACACACACACACGCACGCACTTACACACATACAAGCGCACATATGGGTAGGTGAGAACACACCTGTCACCAGATCTACACTGGAAATATAGACAAAGCCCAGGCACACAATTGACACACGAAACATATCAATATTAATAATTATTTTTGAAGCCCTGTCTTACATAATCCAACATTGGCTAGGCAGATCACGCATCTGTGACTAGATCTAGATCGGTTTTTAAAACTGAAAGCTTATTATTGTTACTGCGTACGTTTGTCTTCCGGGTGATTTACCAGATGTGCATCTCTCCACCAAGTTCTTCAAAGAAACAAAACTTTGTGTTGCGTGAAGGTAAGTTTGTGTTGTGATATGAATCTCTCACCAGTCTCAATAAAATTATATATATGACGGGTAGTTCATGTCGTGGTTCAATGAGATGAATTCAATTTTTTTTCTATCGGTTTTGGTGCAGGTGCAGGTGCGGGGAGTAGCAGATTATGTATCCCAATCATTCTTAGTTGTAATATAACTATAATAATAATAATAATAATAATAATAATAATAATAATAATAATAATAATAATAATAATAATAATAATAATAATAATGATGATGATGATGAG
>RQTK01000637.1:46485-70004 GCA_003991915.1 Elysia chlorotica
AATAATAATAATAATAATAATAATAATAATAATAATAATAATAATAATAATAATAATAATAATAATAATAATAATAAAAACAACAACAGTAATAATAATAACAATATATTGTATTTATATAGCGCAATTCCGTGAACGACTGTGCTCAATGCGCTTAGCAATTCGATTATCACAATCCTTACAAAAGAAAATAGTGTCACATCTTCTTTTAAAGCTGCGTTAACACGGCTTACTACAGTCTTCTCTCATGCTGTATCCTCAAACAATACACCATGATAAATTGTAAACATAATTGCTTATTGATCGAAAATGGTTGAGGTGTGCTGCTCGTCTCTAGTTCTATACCAAGGTTGTTACTTAGAATGCACCCAATTGTTACGCAATGGACTAGGGGATAATTAATTCCATCATATTTCATACTAAGTACTATGTTTTGAAAACTTATTATTTGTGGGCATTGTTTGAGAAACAATATGATCCCGTCTTATGGTTTAGACTTTAGGCCTACAATAATACCGAACGTATGTCATCGCACAAGAATGAACAAAGAGCGATAATTTATTGTATCAAATCCTCTATTGGATTTTTCTTTCATTTCGTACTTGAATGGCTTTACTGTTGGCTTATTGGCATTTCAAGTACTGGCCCGTTCACTATCATACTTTAAGCACGGTTAAACGGGCAAAAAAATGTTGAAAAAAAAATAATTTAGGCCCTAATAACTTAGCGTTTCAAGTTTATAATTTTAACACACGTCTATCTTTTCTATTGCTTTTTTAGGCATGATTTTGATTAAAATCTCAATTGCAAAATGTATTGAACTGCTTAAAACTATTCAAAATGGCTCAATTCAGACTGTTCGTGTAGAAACAATTTGGAAAACATATCCATGACAAGGTTATTCAATGTAAAATAACTCTTAGTATGAGCTGAAACAAACTTTGGCATATAGATTCTTTACTTTAACTTCCTACTATAAAGCCAAAACTAAGTGATAATTATAACGCAGTATCATGCTTGACCCTAGAGATTATGCATTAGAATTTAAAAAATATAGTGCATACAACTTTAATTAAGTACAGTCATATACATGTCTACATTTTTAGCTTGGCACTTCGCTTAAGTCAGTTTTGTTTATTAGAAAGTACAAAAGCATTGCACAGTAAAGTTCATGTCATTAGAATATCATATTTTGATGACTTTTTTAGGTAGGTACGATAAAACTGCCACAAAACGAAAAAGGAAAGATTCAATTTGACTTTAAAAGATTACCATGACTCTGGCTTTTCCCCCGCTCCCCAATGACGTTTTCACAAAAAATGGCGAATTGCTATAGTATTACTAAATTAGAGCCAAAAACCTGGCTAACTTCTTTGAGTGCCAAATTCGGTGAAATTATGTTATCAGTTGAGCCTTGCCTTTAATGCGTTGTAAAACAAAAGATTAATTGCAATTTGGGTTTCTGGTAGCATTTCTATTTTGTTATTTCCAGACTTCCATTACAACAGTGTTCTATTAAGGACCGTACAGAAATACATTTTCTAATGAGCAGAGTATTATATAATAATTGATTGGAGACAAAACGGTAGTATAAAATGTTGTTTAAATGTTGGTCATCTTTTTATATATGTTAATAATCACTTTCATAGTTATAAAGAGCTCAAGCTATCAATATTTATAGAAAGGGTTTGTTGAGGCTCTCATTCTTGCATCACATTATGTTGCTAACTAAGGCATTATATTTATGTAAAAAAAACTTACATAGAAGCTTTGCTATATTTGTGTAAAAAAAAGCGTACATGAAAGCTTTGGCTAGCCAACTACTTTTCTGAGCTCATTTTTGTGTGTACGTTTAATGCAAATATAACGTCGATTTCACCTTGTTTCTTCGTTTCGAGAAGGATGCAGTCAAATTATCTTGTTACATTCTTTTTCATAACGTAGGCTACCATAAACTTTCAAGCAATCTGGATTGGAAAAGTAATTTCATTTACATTAAACACAAAAGTAATTGCGTAAGGTTTCACAAAATCCCAGATCCATGGTCCATGTCTTGTTTCGGAAATAATTAAACAACCAGCCTTCGGCATTAAAAAAAAGCTCTGATCCATGGTTTCGGTTATAATGAAACAATCAGTTGTCGGCATAAAATACCCAAAGCCCGAGACAGATGTGGGGATTTAGCATTGAAAGATACGATTTCCGCATCGTGATGACCCTCACATCTTTAAGTTTATGTTACATGGTGTAACATTGTGTAAACGCCTTATGGGATTCAATACCGTACATGTACACATAATATGTGTTTTATTAGGAAGTTACGCTTCTGACTTAGCTCACTTGGCGTTTTGTCCAGTTTTACTAAAGTAGAACCAGTTGGGACACCCGCTTTGCTGTCAGATACATTGTGTATATCTACAATATTTTTTACCAAAGAACACACGATAGTCCAATGGTAGAACGCCTTTTGTAACCGGAAGATTGCTGGTTCGAGCCCCGATCCGGCTGCCTAGACTTTGATCCACTCAACCTGGGTCGGAATCAGTAAAATGTGACGGATCAAACTCTAGGTCCTCCACAACCTGGGTCGCTATCAGTAAAATGTGACGGATCAAACTCCGGGTTCGCCACCTTCTGGGTTGGAATCAGTAAAATGTGACGGACCAAACTTCGGGTTGTCGTGTAGGATCATTCTTAAGAAATCAGTCGGTTTTACATCTGGAGGGAGCTTTTGGTTTGAAGTACGTTGCGTATATTTAGAAATATTGACCTGGCATACGCAATGTTTATATTTACAGCAAAAAAATGAAAAGGGAAAACAGTAATACAGGTACTGGGAGAGGAGAGGGAGATACAGAGGCAGAGACAGGCAGATATAGACAAAGAGAATGGAACTAAGCGCCGGAAAATGCAGATTTCCTTTCTAGCGTCACCTCCATTCTAAAAAATACTTTAAATCTACTGGATTTTAGAAGTGAGATAAATCTTCAAACAACTTAGATGGCGAAAGAATAGAAGAAAAAAGTAGGTGTAAAAAATAGTGTATAAGACAAAAGTCTGTAAAGCATAGTGTAGAAGAAAAAAGTATGTGTAAAACATAGTGTAAAAGACAAAAGTCTGTGTTAAACATTGTAGAAGACACAAGTCTGTGTAGAAGAAAGTGTAGACCCATAGGCTATAAGACACTTTATATTTTAGGCTTAGCTTGATACTCTTACCTTAAGTGAAAAGTGTTTCATATTATGTAGAAAAATCTTCCCTATATATCGCGATTTCGCGTTAGTTTTAAGTATGTACTAGAAGGCAAAAGTTTGTGTAAAAACACAACTTCCGCAAGCTTCTTTGATAGTCGCAGTTAAACATTCGATTATCTCCCTTGGCAAAGCGATGCAGTGGTGTCTTTAACTTTACATCCTGTGTTCGGATACGCAGTAATGTCTTTAATTCTACAACCTTTGTTCGGATACTCAGTGATGATTTTAAGTCAATATTCTGTGTTCGGATACGCAGTGATGTTTTTAACTCTATATACTGTATTCGGATACGCTAATGTTTCTGTCTACTACGTTATTTTCTCTTGCCAAAGATGTCTTTGCCGACAATACATCACAGAAGAACCAGGAAATATCTTGAACCGATAACAGAAATACAAAATACATGTTAAAAAATGAAGGTTTTAATGAGGTACTCTGAACTTTCATATTCGAAAATGTGCCTCCTTATATTTTTGGGGTTTTCTTTTGCTTTGTTTTGCTTCTTTTATTGTTGTACAGTTGTTGTTGTTGTTGTTGTTGTTGTTGTTGTTGTTGTTGTTGTTGTTGTTGTTGTTGTTGTTGTTTTCTTTGTTGATTTTTTTTACATTTTTAATAAGACGAAAAAACTAAATATTTTTAAATCATTTACTAATGAAAATAACAAAATTATGGTTTATCACCGCTAGGTTGTTGTTGTTTGTTATTATAATTATAGATAGTATTATTATGAAATATATACACCTTTGTGGTGTATACTTTTGATTCACAAAATAGTGTGAGAGCAAAGCAGCTACATCCGCTGCAATGCAACTTTGACATTGACATGGTATTCTTCTATGTCCACTTTCTCCCATTGAGATCTAAGGAAGTTTTTGATTGGACGCGCGCAATGTCGATTGTACGAGATATGTGTACAGAAATAAAAAACACACCAACCTAAACGGCTACAGCGGGGTGGAAAAAGAGAATGATGACTTATCGTGAAAATTCATCACCTTGCTTTCTCTTAAGTACCCGAACCATTTAGATTGATTGGATTGCGTTGACAGCATAATATGGAGAAGAAAAATAACTGTGCATGTTCATCCTCTTCATTTTATCTTCTAGATCTAGACTGCATCACACAGGTATAAACTATTATCAGAAATAGTGATGATGCGATGTTGAAATAAATCTTTTTTTTCATAAAGGCCTAATGTAGATCTAAAAAGGGGTACACAGTTTAGTTTGTGTTTGGTGTTTCTATTGAGCATACCAGTGATGGGGTTTTCCCCCAGATTTTTTATTCTGTTTGCCGAGGTAGTAGATCATGCTTGTCTTGTTTGCTCCCAACAGCTGGCGGCTAGTGTGACGTCAATCGGCGGTCCGGTCGCTCTTTTGTTTTGGTGTTTTTGTTTTGGTGGTTACGGTATGATCTGAGGGAAGTTTCCATAGTCCCTAGCAATAATTTCAAGTTATGTGTCCATGCGCCGACAAAAGTGGAGCAGACTGCTGATACTATTTTGTATTATTAGTGAAATGGAAAAGCTGTCTCCACCTCTGTGGGGGCGCGGAGCGTTGGTTTAGAACATCGGCTTCCGACGCAAAAGGTCCGTGGTTCGAGTCCTGGCGATTTTGCTCCATACTGAATTGGTCGGTGTCAGTTTAACGAGATCGGCTGAGACAGAAGCCATGGTGTCCTCGCCTTGTCTCGTGTGTGGCAGCACATAAAATTGTCAGACGTCAGTCTTGGGCCCATCCACAAGATAGCCTATATAGTGCTGATGTTGGACGTTTAACCAACTCAACTACAACTGCCCCTCTGCGGCCACGAGATACAATTATGAGGGTTGATGACAGCAGTGGCATAGGTCTACTTATAGCACTGTCAATTGACGGTTTCGCTAAGCTGTCGCCGTATAGGATCCCCCAGGGGAACCTAGAAGACGTTAAACCCGGAGAGAGGGAGATAATTCTCTCCCTCCCTCTATAGAGAACGATAGTACTACCTAGCCTGCTCACCATGGAATCAAAAAATGATATATCTTTGTAGATAGAGACACAGAATGGCGCGTGATTTGATTTTAACTCTGCTGTATGAAAATAACACTGAAAAAATATCAATGTCTTAAAATCTTTTTTGTTAAAAAAATTAAATAAAAGCGTTTTGGTTTTTAAGCTGTGTGGCCGTCTGGGTTGAACGATGTAGTTCTAACCTCTGTCATATTTCTTTCTCTTTTTCTTTAGCACTTTGAGATAGCAGCTCGCGGTTTCTTGTTTCACTGGATAGTCACACCAGTCTTTTGTTTAGCGGAGTGGAAATATAAATCCCTATTGGCTTATAAGAAGAGTGCGAAAGTGAAGATTATTAATCACTTTTTACTTCAGTCAGATACAAGCAGGTATTGCGAAATATCCGAGCATTGTTATAAAACGCTATACCATTCCCCGAAAGTGCAAGAGGGTTAACTCCATTGCGGTCACAGGGTGGTAATGTTAACTCCAGGGCGCCCACAGTATAGTAGTGTTACCTCCATTGCGGCTACAGGATAGTAGGGTTACCTCCATTACGGCTACAGGATAGTAGGGTTACCTCCATTACGGCTACAGGATAGTAGGGTTAACTCCATTGCGGCCACAGGATGGTAGGGTTAACTCTATAGCGGCTACAGGATGGTAGGGTTAACTCCATTGCGGCCACAGGATGGTAGGGTTAACTCCATTGCGGCCACAGGATGGTAGGGTTAACTCCATTGCGACCACAGGAAGGTAGGGTTATCTCCATTGCGGACACAGAAAGGTAGGGTTACCTTTATTGCGGCTACAGGGTGGTAGTGTTATCTCCATTGCGGACACAGAAAGGTAGGGTTACCTCCATTGCGGCCACAGAAAGGTAGGGTATACTCTAGTGGGGCCACAGGATGGTAAGGTTTACTCCATAGCGGACACAAGAAGGTAGGGTTAACTCTATAGCTGCTACAGTATGATAATGATGACTCCATTGCGGCCACAGGATGGTACGGTTAACTCCATTGCGGTCACACGATGTTCACTCCATTGCGACAAAACCTACATCGGCTTGTTTGCTGCTTTTTTTTATGTGATGTGTGTGTGTGTGTTTTGCGCATCAGATTAAGCTCATTCAGATTTCGGGGTCTGAACAAACTCTCCAATCATGGTATTGTAATAAAGTGAGATACACCTTTTTCTTTCATACCTGTGCACTCTTTGGTGAACAAAGCAATAAAAATAACAACAATAATGACAGCAACATTGAGGATGACATCAACTACAACTGTAACAAGGACGATAACACCCAATCATTTTAAATTGTCCAACAATGGCATCTTCAGTATTTTCAGCCTTGGCGTATGACCCCCTCCCCCCCCCAAACCCCACCGCACCGCACCAAAACAAAAACAAAATAAATCCAACCCTTGTCCACAATTGGGGCCAAGGCAAAATTAAGAAGAGCGCGTCTTTTCCTAAGCGCACAATGTTTATTGAAGTTTTTGCATGTATTGATTGTTATTGGTGTTCTCTTTAATCGATTGAAACAATAAAAGCAAACGAAACGTGGAAAAAATTTGCAAAAAACATCAATCTGTGTAACATTATAGTCCATGAAGCCCATATTGCAACACTCGTTCTGTTGCTCTTTGTTTTCTTAAAGTGCGTTGAAGATGGCGCAACTAAATATTTGCCACACTGGTTCAGTTGCTCTTTGATTTCTTAAAGTGCGTTGAAGATGGCGCAACAATAGATAGAGCTAGTTATGAAACGTACACACAGACAAAGCAATAGTCAATATTGTGACGAGAAAATATTCAAAATCAAGTAATGCTTTTTAAAAGTTGTAGGTGGCGGGATATCAGATTTATGTAAGCCAATTCTTTCTCCTCCGTGTCTTATAAGTTTTAGCCGGAGTCAAAATTCTTGCTTTTTCTGTCTTATCCACAAAATGTGATACAGTTTAGGGTGTAAACTGTAATGAATGATAACCTACAATCAAAATAATGTCAGAACAATTTCTTTCGTCCGCAAAAAACGTTTATCCTTCCTAAAAATCGGTGTGTTTTGTTGGTTGTTATATTTATTTTTTAATCGAACGTCGTGTTACTAGATCTACCAAAACCTTAGCAGATCAAGGTACTTAGCCCAGATGTTACCTGGTCGAAAGCAGATGACAGAACAAGAAGCCCCGCGAAAAAAAAAAAAAACAGAGGGATGTGGATAGGTGAGGTGGGTGTGTAAAAGGGGGGGGGGGATTCAATAAATCGCCATCGACCGAGAAAGGTTTATACACTTCATAGCAGATTTTTCGTGAAGCCTAGATCTAGTTGGTTACAAATTGCATGAAAATAATTTGAGAAACCCAGCGTGCAGTTGCCTCCCGTTAGTCTGATTTAGCGGTACAGTCGGAGAAATAAAACTGATGGATAGTACATATATCTTTATCTGCTTCAGTGGTAAGCAGTCGGAGAAATAAAACTGTTGGGTAGAACGTATCTGTGTCTGCTTCGCGGAGCGAGTGTTGAACTTAGGCTTCCCGCTGCGCATGCCCACACTGCGAAAGACGATGAATTTTTGTATTATTGAAACCAACATAAAGCTTATAGTTTTATAGATTGTCGTCTTAAACATTGTTGTGTCCTGTATTATGTAATGTAAGGTTTTTATCCATCATCAAATTTAGCAAAAAGTGGGTTGTTTTTCCCCTTCACAACAACTTCGTGTATAATCCATAAATTAATTTTCCTCTAACTAAACAAACAGATAAGATTTGTATGAGATATTGATTTTCATCTTTTAATTAGTTTTCCAATTCTCTAATCGAGAGTAAGAAATGCTTGCATAGAAAGAGTGGATATTTTGCGTAGGTTTTAATTGTTTGTCTGTGGATGTCGCAATACTAAGATTGATTGTTTGTGACAAAGCTCTTGGCCTGTCGTGTTAGAAGATGCACAGTCGATACGATCTGGTTTCATAGATATCAACACAATGCGATCTAAATGGTGTGCAGGAACGTAGCTAAGACCAGTGAATAAACTAGGGTGAGTGGGAAACAAAGGGAAGATAGAAAATGTTAAAGTCACGGAGACTAAAACAGTATGGAATAATAATTAATTTTAAGAATAATTTGAGAAAAAATCTTTTCTGTGGAAGAAGTTTGGAGACATGACGCACGCACGACCTTGCGGACAGACTGTAGGGTGGACGAGCTCTCTCTCTCTCTCTCTCTCTCTCTCTCTCTCTCTCTCTCTCTCTCTCTCTCTCTCTCTCTCTCTCTCTCTCTCTCTGGTGTGTGTGTTAGTTCTTTTCTTAAGACTATGATCCCACTTCGCGCCTCTTTATTAACATAAACTAATGAAAACAACTTTGTCATCACTTCTCCAATAGAAATCTGAGGTGTCCTTATTCCTATAGTAAAGTCCTTATTTTGTTTTCTAAGCCCTTCTGTGTATTACATTAAGCCTGTAACGCATCGCCGCTAACACCTGTTCGCCTACGCCTAGATCTAGCACTAGCTCTTGAAATAGCAGTGAGTACATGGGATAGTTTATCCTTTGTTCCAATGTGTATGTGTGTGGTGTTATACATCCACCACTGATTCCCTGGGGATGGTGTTATACATCTACCACTGATTCCTGGGGATGGTGTTATACATCCACCACTGATTCCCTGGGATGGTGTTATACATCCACCACTGATTCCCTGTGGATGGTGTTATACATCCACCACTGATTCCCTGTGGATGGTGTTATACATCTACCACTGATTCCTTGGGGATGGTGTTTTACGTCCACTACTGATTTTCTGGGATGGTGTTATCATCCACAATTTATATGCCAATATATATACCAATTTCGTTGTCACTGAACACTTTGGACAGAGTCGTATACTTTTTGTTGGCCGGACAAGGAGGTCTTGATAGCTCGACTTTGAAGTTTTGTTAAATGAAAAGATGTGGGTAAACTCCAGCATTGTTGTGTTTCTGATCACATCTACATCGAAGTTTTTTGTAGGAATGTTTACGTTTTGAGACAAACACTGTCTAACAATACCACTACCATTAGCCTTTTTTAATGAAAAACTAATTGCCAGCATTGCCATAAAAAACTGAGTTGAATGCTATCAAACTGGTTGAATCATTCACGACTTATCAATCAAGCGGTCGAGCTACGTCTCGACATTATCTCTGGTCCGATATAACCGACAAATCTGCACCCAATAGGAGGTCTTCAGATCGATACTGCGTGAGGGTGACACACTGAGAAGGTATGTTCAACGCTGTACAGCAAACTTATACCTATAAACCTATTTATTAATTCTGCACTAGCAGTCGAGGGTGGGGGTGTTGGGGTTGGTGGAGGTGCACGCTGTAGATCTGCGTTGAGTTAAGTTGGATTAACGTCCAACATTAGCACTATATAGACTATATTGTGGATAGATCCCTGGGCTAACGTCTGACATTATACTGACACCGACCTAACCAGTAGGGAGGGAAATCGCCAGGGCTCAAACCAAGGACGTTTTGTGTCGGAAGCCGATGTTCTACCCTAGGGTCACCGCGCCCCCACACTGCAGATCTAAGTGGATTAATTCTGGGGATGGAAGTCGGTGTTCATATATTTGCAGCTGGAGGTGTGAGGGTCTCATTTCTGTATGAGGTGGACTGTCATGGTATTGTGGTATATGTGTTGACGTCCTTCGTAGTTTATTCTCCACTTGCCAGTGAAGTCTCAGAGTCTCTGATGGAAAGTCTATCGACTTGTATGCCAGCAGCACTGTGGGCACACATCGTTCATCTTGTTTTAGTATTTTTCTTTGCGCTGTGGGGGGGGGGGGGGTGGGGGGTTTAACGTATATTGTGGAAGGACCCAAAACTGGCGTCTGCAATTGTATGTGCTGCCACATACGAGGCAGGGCAGGAATACCATGACTCCTGTCTCAGCCGATCACATTATACTGACACTGACCCAACCAGTAGGAAGCGAAATTGTTAGGGATCGAATCCGGACCTTTTGCCCCGGAAGCCGATGTTCTACCCCAGGGTAACCGCGTCCCCCTTGTTTGGTATGGACGCTATGAGCAAAGCGGTTGAGCTGTACAGACCTTCACAATTTGGGCTTACGCTCGTGTTGGTATGGACGTCGATTCGACAGTCCCGAATGACTAGTAGACAGAAGAAAGCAACCTGGTAGGCAGAGAGGGTTAGGCCGCTCTGTTCGTGGTTTCCTCGCCCCCACTCCACAGAGTATTGGTAGCAGCCTGGGGAAGAAACTTTCTTAGTGAAAACTTCCTTACACTGGACTGAGAACGTAATATTAATTTTTGTAGCAAAATATTTCGTGAACGTACGGTAGTCCATGCATCACAGTATACCCAGTTTGATCTCCTTTTGGAGAACGGGTTGGGTCAACATTATAATTATCGTGGTCAGAGTCGGTACGACACCGTGCTGTGTGACATTGGCATAATGGGCGGAAGTAAAAACTTGGTAGGTTTTGTAGAACCTTTTAACATTAGGGCAAAAACCTCAACACCCGGTTAAACCTAGATTAAATCTACCTTGGTATGCATGATTTTGCCAGTGAGGAAAAAATTTCTAAGAGTATAAATGTGAGACTTGTCATCTTTGTATCACTTCCCCGTGAGATAACTATGAATTATTTCACACAGATAGTTCAGTCGGTTCGTACAAGTGTTGCTGACACGCCTTTATTTCCGTATCGATTTGCTTAAGACTCTGTATCGTAATTTACTATACTATTAATCATCAATTTCTTCGGAGCAGTTTTGATTTCAACTTCGTATCTTTTCCTAACATTCCTATTTACTAATTAGTTGTTAGTATCTACATCGCTTCGCCCCCCCCCACACCACCCTCTCTCTCTCTCTCTCTCTCTCTCTCTCTCTCTCTCTCTCTCTCTCTCTCTCTCTCTCTCTCTCTCTCTCTCTCTCTCTCTCTCTCTCTCTCTCTGTCTGTCTCTCTCTCTCTCATTTTTGTTCTGTTACTTCTCTCTCTCTCCCTTTTTTTTACGCCATCTCCTATTTTAATCACTCTCCAACTTTATATTTGTCTACATTCTCCCTCAATCCCCACCCCACTATCTGTATATTTCAATTTCCGAGCCCATCCTGACTAGAAGTACACATCAGGACGTTAACCCCACAGTTCGATCTGCCCAGCTCTACTCTGTTGACTTACAGTCACGTTGTACAGGAGTCCAGTTGTACAGTACTACAGTAGTGCAGTACTACAGAAGTGCAGTAGTGCAGTAGTACAACAGTATAGTAGTATATTAGTATAGCAATACAGTAGTATAGTAATACAGCAGTACAGCATTATCGTTATAATACTATAATACAGTAGCACAGTAGTGCAGTTGTACAGTAGGACAAGAAAACAGTAGCACAGCACTGCAATATTACAGAAGTATAATTATTAAAATTACAATAGTATAGTCGTACAGCAGCACAGTAGTATTGAAGCATAGTAGTACAGTAGTAGTATATTAGTAAAGCAGTATAGTAGTACAGTAGTGTAGTAGTGCAGTTGTACAGCAGTATTGCAGTACAGTAGTATAGTAGTACAGCAGAATAGTAGTGCAGTAGTGCAGTAGTAGAGTAGTATAATACATGTAGTACAGTATAACAACATTATAGTAGTACAGCAGTACAGTAGTATAAAAGCATAGCAGTACAGTTGTATAGTATTACAGTAGTATTGCAGTGCAGTGATGCAGTAGTACAGTAGTGCAGTATTACAATAGTATAACAGTTCAGTAGTACAGTAGTATAGTAGCACCCTTGCAGTTGTGCAGTAGTTCAGTAATGCAGTAGTATGTAGTGCATTACCACACTGAAAGAAACATTTACGCTGATGCGCAATTCATAGTTTATCCCCCGGATCCACGGCGCCTCTCCCACCCACTCATCCTATCAATAATAACAAAAAATATAATACTAGATCTACATGTACATGTATTGTGTATTTTTCCCTACCCGAGGCCAAGCTCTTGAAATCGGAGCACTTGAAACTAATACGCAAGGTTTATGGAAATACATGAATCTACATTTTTGGGATGATCTATACTACTATTTATTCCCTTTGTCCTGCAGCAAAATGGTAAGAAAATTACTCTCTGCTGGATTCCCAGCCCTTAGAATTGAAGGAAATGAAATGGCTGATGAGCTCGCCAAGATCGGGCTCGAACTGGAAACTATTCAGGTGAAGATACCTTCATCAGATTCAACGCGAATTGTATGTATAGGTTTAAAAAAGGAAAATGGAAAATGCGACGGAACAACCTGACAAACAACAAACTACACTGTGTCCAACCAATCAGTGTACAATCACTGTCTCAGCCCATAAGACGAGGTAAGGCGGTACACATGTACTCGATTGAGTCCGACTAGTACATTCTCATCTTACTCACGCCTTCCTACTGAAAGGTTAAGAGCCTCCACAGTGTCGAATATGCAACTGTCAATTATCCATAAGTCCCATTCTGGTTGACTTTCCACTTTTTTTTACCCGTAAAGAAATACGTACCTTGTTTCCAAACCATATGCGTCTTAGAGAGCATATTTACTAATGTTAGAGCTCACAGCCTACTGAAGTATCTGAAGAACATGGTGTGTATTAAAAAGTTTAACTGTGATAATCATACACATGGGTCTTTTCAACTACTGTATATACCTTTCACTTTTAACAAATCTTTTCATACACAGTTTTTATGATTTTACAACTCAGAGAGGCGCGCGGTAGAACATCGGCTTCGGACGCAAAAGGTCCGGGTTCGAGCCCTGGCAATTCCGTTCCCTACTAGTTGGGTCGGTGTCAGTTTTTAATGTGACCGACTGAGACATGAGTCATGGTATTCCCGACATGTCTCAGGGGGGCGCGGTGTTCTATGGGTAGGCCATCGGCTTCCGACGCAAAAGGTCCCGAGTTCGAATCCTGGCTGTTGCGTTCCCTACTGGTTGGGTCGGTGTCAGTATAATGTGACCGGTTGAGACAGGAGTCATGGTATCCCCGCCCTGTCTCGTGTGTGGCAGCACATAAAATTGTCAGACGTCCGTCTTAGGGCCCGTCCACAATATAGCCTATATAGTGCTGCTGTTGTACGTTAAACCAACCCCAACCAACCAACCAACCCCGACATGTCTCGTGTGTTGCAGCACATAAAATTGTTAGACGTTAGTCTTGGGACCTGTCCACAATATAGCCTATATAGTGCTGATGTTGGACATTAAACCAACTCGACTCAGCTCACAACTCAGAGAGATAAAGGAGTCACTGTTGATACTAGTACAATGTATTAACTACCCTAGGACATTATGGGTACAATTTAGCCGTCACTGTGCTGACTTGCAGTAAAAAACAAATTCACTCACTCACTAAACCCTGCCTACATGGTGTCGCACTATTGTTGTTTTTTTTTTTAATTTTCAATATCATTTCTTATTCGATAACGTTGTGAAAGTGTGCATTGAATCTTCGATTGCTTATTTGATTGAAAATTATAGTCTGTATTGAAGGCTATCAGATGTTAGTATTCCGACCCATTGTACTTTCATGTAGTCAGCGCGGGTAGCTCAGCTAAAGACAACCAAGGAGATCCGAGGTTCAAAACTCCTTCATATAGGATTCTTCAAGAAAATATTGTGCGTCTATTTGTTTGTTTTGTTGTTTGTTGTTGTTGTTGTTGTTGTTGTTGTTGTTGTTGTTGTTGTTGTTGTTGTTGTTGTTGTTGTTGTTGTTGTTGTTGCTGTTGTTGTTGTTGTTTGTTGTTTGTTGTTTGTTTGTTGTTTTGTTTGTTTTTTTTTTTGTTTGTTTTTTTATGGGGGGGGGGGGTTCTTCTATTTTTCTTTTTTTTTGGTGCGGGGTTATTCTAAAAGAATGTTAGTCATAAAAAAAAGTAACACAAGCAATAATAAATAAACTAGATATAACACTACGATCTGATCATGGATCCCATAGGTTCGTTTCCTATCATACCGAGAAAGCTAACACCGTGTGCCAAACCTCTAAAATGATTGACAAAACCATTGTGACGTCACTCGCTTGGATTTGACCCAATGAGATACGTTGATCCCAAGGCAAAGTAAACGATTACAACACACAATTCACCATATCGTATTAACGCTTTATCACGGTGTTTTCATTGATCCAAAATATGTAACAATCATTAGACCGTTTGATACTCAACCATATTTTTTTATTATCCTACTGAGAATCTTAATACATGAAGCTAGTTCCCTGTCGCTTGTCTTTTTCTTAATATCTATCAAGATTTCGATTTCAAGAGCTCACAACCTAACCAGTCACGTCAATAAAGCCCCCCTTCAAAAAATCGGAAAAATCCTTTGAAATACGCAATATCTTGTTAATACGCTTGTTTTTCAATTACTCACGAAAAGGCGGCTGAACTAGACCTACAATTAATTAAAACCACTTTTACATAGTGATTATCTTATATATATATATCCTGTGGATTAACCAATCTTTATTAAAACTCAAGTCTGCCCGGGGCAAAAAGTTCCGAATCCCACACTCATTGTGCAATGGCCGCCTTCAATTTTCGAACACCGAATCACCAACAAATTTGTTGGGTTTTTTTTCCTTTTTACCTCTAAAATAACTTAGGAGATGTCAAATCGACGAAGTTGGTCTGTGCTTATTGGCGAATCCCTTTTACGCTTGCGCACACGACGGTTGTCCAATCACAATCAAGATCAGTGTCCTTAGATATTTAGATAACATTTAAAAAGCATTGTTTTAGATATAATACGTGTGCAAACGAGAGTGCCCGTGTGTGTGTGTGTGTGTTTGTGTGTGTTTGTTTGTGTGTGTGTGTGTTTGCGCGCATCTCTACTCAAAACAATATCAGTCCATCTTGGTGCTGTCACTTTGCCTGGCTGTGTGAATCAGACGACATCCTATGACGTCAATGGAACAGCTGTGGTCAATCTTAATACCACTGTACATCTCTAATTGATCTCAATCTTAACATAATAGATTAAGACATCGATTTTTGTATAAGGCCAACCTGAGATGGGTTTGGACTCAGAGTGAGTAGGGCGCTGGAAAGTTTGAACGATAAGATAATAATGTTATGTTAGAATTAGGCGTTTATTAGACATCGTTTGAAAGCAGTGTAATCTCTGTGCCTCTCTGTCTTTCTCTCTCTTTCTATATCTCTCTGTTTCTCTCTGTGTGCCTCTCTCTGTGCCTCTCTCTGTACCTCTCTCTCTGTGCCTCTCTTTATGCCTCTCTCTCTCTCTCTCTCTCTCTCTCTCTCTCTCTCTCTCTCTCTCTCTCTCTCTCTCTCTCTCTGTATCTCTGTCTCTCTCTATCTCTTTCTCCTTCTCTTATTCATTTCTTTTGTCCACCACACAAACAGTTATTGTCGAATCCTTTAAGTAAATGAGAATGAGAACTTCAGATCACCCATATTGTCTATATCGAAACAGTTCGAACGGTGTATCTATAAAACCTAAGATTTGTTTTTACACACACTCAACACACTCGTACCAAGATTTTGTTTGTACTCCAGGGGCAGCTCATCTTTCATATACATACCTCAGCCAGTCTTTTAGTCTCTTCACTTTAAGACAAAGACATTAAATTTTGCGTGATGGGGTGAAAATTGAAAAACGTGGCCTAGAAGTATTGCAGAATGTAGTAGTTGTAGTCGAGTTGATTTACCTCCAACGTCAGCACTAAATAGGCTACATTGTGTACGGACCCCAAGACTGACGTCTGACAATTGTATGTGCTGCCATATATGAGACAGGCCGTCTCAGCCAGTCACATTAAACTAATTCTCACCCGACCAGTACAGGTATTTCAGAAATATTTAGATCAAAGTAATATTACAGTGTATTTTGTAAATCGCCATGAACAGGTGAATCAGATGGCTCACCCTTATAGCTAATGCAAAGGTTTGTTTACGTTTGTGATTGGGCCTGTACTTCGGGGGACTAGGTTATGACCTCAGGGTAGAGTTATTACATTTGTACACAATCAGTATGGGGAGTCGGTAAATCAATCAATTTGGCCGTCCCAGTATTGCGGCTGGACCGCGCATGTTATCATGTCATGTTCGGACATCTGCCCAACAAGCAATAAACAATAGTCAATAACTCTAGAACTGGGCTTGTGGGACTGGGAGGGGTGTGTGTAAATATTGGGTTTGGGAGAACCAGACACAATGAACTCAGGTGGATTGGGGATACTGCAGTGAAACTTTCCCGAGATTTGCTTTATGACTTATTTCATTAGAAAAATATAATTTACAACAGATAATTAGAAATCATTTTAACGCAATTCTTACTTATACTTGACTAGAATACTTCTATTTATAAGTATAGATATTTATATTTACTCATTCATTTTTGTTCGTTTTTGTTCGTGTTTATTATGTATAATTTATAACGTTTACACAACATTAGTTTTTTTTATATATACACACATTCAGGAAATCGAGCTAATAAATTGAGATGTTATAATTGATACAGTATGTATAGTATTATTAATCTTTATGTCAAAATTTACCTTTTTTATTTTTTTATCGCCATAAACTTTTTAATTACGTCTGTTGTACGAAAAGAGTGTACTTTGAGTTTCCCTTGACGGATGAATGGAGATTTTCGTAGTCTGTATTCTGTATTCTGCAGTCTGTGTATATAAAAGAAGAGAAGTAGATGCACAGGCAGTCTTCCAGTGCGAAAATTTGGGGGGGCTATACCAAGAGATAAAGAGAGAAATATAAAGAGATAGATAAAGAGAGGGAGAGAAAGCTGAGACAAATTCAGAGAGAAATGAAGTAACAGAGAGAAAGAAAGAGTGAGAGAAAAAGAGAGAGAGAGAGAAAAAAAAGGGAGAGAGAGAGAGAGAGAGAGAGAGAGAGAGAGAAAGAGATTCAGTCTCTCCATTAGAGTACAATAACAGTCAGGCCAAAAGGTTGCTATTGTTAATATTTTTTCTGCTTATAACTATTGAGGAAGTTGTAAACAATGATGGCGGTTATTGTATGATAATGTACCACCTTGCAATGTGGCAACCTCTTGATCAAGCTTTTAAGGCGTTATTATAAAAAAAAGTTATGAAATACAGTGCTTAACCTGTTTATTTTTGGCGAATATTGTTTATGGGTTTGATAACGCATGAGGGAGTTTAAGTGTAATAATGGTTTTAATAAAGATCCACAGTTGGCATTATGGATGTGAACTCTCACACAAAATTATCCATGCAGATTGATGGATCGGCTGGGTGCATATAATGATTTTTATACAAAAAAAATGTTGCCAATAATTGATTATAGTAATGGGTTAGAATGTACAAACATGTCTCGTCGTAAGCCTTCTTATTCGTAAGCTACGTCTTGTTTGTGCATTCTACCCATAGATTTATTGTAGTCATTTTATGGCCATTTGTAACGATATTGTTATGATTGTATTTTGTATTGTAGCCGATATCTTATTGACCCATCGATTTAGTGCAGTAATATGTTTACCGATGAGTGTTTGTTAGTTGTTTCTTCGTTCTTTTTCTTTTTTTTTTTTTTTGAAAGATTTGTAGACTGATCCACGCGCCGATTGAGATATCACTTGTACAGATATGATTTTATTCTTACTTTACATTCACTGATTACTACAAATTTCGTGGGCTGAGAATTAACTAGTTCCATCTCCACTTTATGTAGAGCTGAGAAAATTGAAGACAAAGTTTGGTCATGATATATTTTAATTCCTATATAACAAAATATCTTTTTTCTTGTATCTAATAGTTTTTATAACTGAGAATCTACATTTAATATGTATAATAGCCACTGTAAATGTGATTCTTTTCAAACCTGTAACTCAATTTTTTTTCAAAAAGTGGACATAGAACTAGTTAATTCTCAGCCAAAAAAGAGATAACACACAAAATCTTTTTACCTCTCATCATAGTTGATTTAGTGCTCAACACGATGTAGACTAATCCACGCGCCGATTGAGATATCACTTGAACAGAAAAGAGGTAAAGTTCATCTTTGAGTGGCTGGGCTTGCTTTGTTATCTTGATGATGATAGGAAATAATATTCGATTTAAGAAACTAAACTCAGTTTTCATCCGATGCAGTCGCTTCAATGGCATTGAAATTTGAGAGTAAATTATGAAGAATGAAATCTCTTTCGATCAGACTTAAAGTTGATTAGATGGATTTGGCTCATTCTCGTTTTGTTTTCCATTCGATTACTGCTGTTTCAATCTTTGGTATAGATATAGAACGTCATATATAATCATGTACTGTGCATTTTTTGTTGTTATTTTTTGTTTTTGTGTTGTTGTTGTTGTTGCTGTTGTTGCTGCTGTGTTGTTGTTGTTGTTGTTGTTGTTGTTGTTGTTGTTGTTGTTTTGTTGTTGTTGTTGTTGTTGTTGTTGTTGTTGTTGTTGTTGTTGTTGTTGTGTTTTTGCTTTTTTTTGCTCGTGGTGCAATTCCTCAAAACTTTAAACAATCGTTAAAGAAAAAAGGTTTTCTTTTATTGGAGATATGAAATGGCTCTACCCTAGAACCACTAATTCCTCAATAACCAGGAAGCCTCAAATTTTCCGTGGAGCAAAGCATGCGGTTGTTTGAATATGATTCAACATCTTGATATCTTGATAGCAAACAGAACGTTCTCACACGCCTAATGAAGTTCGCGCTTTATGACAAAACAAGATAAAACAAGGCAGACAAGCAGTTGTCAATATGGAAGGTCTGCTATGATATGTGAGCAAGACTTTTGTTCTTCTGTGAATCATACTTACCAACAGCGCCGTCCCTTTCTAGATCTTTATCTGCAGTTAAAATTAGCGACCTGAAAAGGCGTTGTAGTATAAAATGAGAACAAAAAGCCATGAAAGTTACGAGCGCATTTCATTTATAAATTGATGTGATTTGGTCCTGTTGTTGCTGTTGATGGTGTTTGGTTGTTGTTGTGGTGGTGGTGGCAGAGGTGGTTGTCAGTTGGTCTTGTTGGTATTGTTGTCGCTGTCGTTGTTGTTGTTGGTGGTGGTGGTGGTGGTGCTGGTGGTGGTGGTAGTGGTGGTTAGCTGGTCTTATTGTTGTTATTGTTGTTGTTTGTTGGTGGTGGTGGTGATGGTGGTGGTAGTGGTGATTGGCTGGTCTTGTTGTTGATGTTGTTGTTGTTTCGTGTTTCTTTTTTTTTCTGTGCTTGTCCATTGCTACGGCGCACAGCATAGCTGTCATGAGACGGAACCAAGATTCAGAGTAAACTTTTTAGCTCTGTTGGTTATTGACTTTAAAGACTCGGTAAGAATTCTAAACGCACCGTGAGCTCAGTGGTATCACACGCTGCTACTTTTTTGTTTGTTTGTTTTTATTTTTTGGAAATGGAGTGGATTTTTGTATTGGAAATATAGAGAAGCTAATTTATAATGTATTGTAGCACATACTGGCAGCCAGTGAAGATCTTTTAGAACTAAAAAAAAACCAGTGATAAATAGATGCAGTAGAGAACGCTAAGAATACCACGGACACCTTGGGGTTTTGTTTGTTTTTTTTTGTTTTCGTTGGGTTTTTTTTTTTGCTCTCTCTATACCACAAACTAAATTACACTTGATTATGAAGACGTTACAACTTTTGATATCAATCTACAAATTGATCAGTGTGTATGAGTATTTTACACGTAAACTCGGAAATAACCACGCTTTACAAAAAGAAAGAGAGAGAGAGAAAATGGTGGTCGGCTGGTCTTGTTTTTGATGTTGTTGCTGTTTCGTTTTGTTTTTTCTGTGCTAGTCCAATGCTAAGGCGCACATCATGGCTGTTGTGAGACGGAACCAAGATTCAGAGTAAACCTTTTCGGCTCTATTGGTTACTGACTTTAAAGACTCGGTAAGAATTCTAAATGCATTGTTAGCTCAGTAAATTACACGCTGCTTCTTTTTTTATGCTTTTGTTTGTTTTGTTGTTGGTTGTGCTGTTGGTGTTTTTATTTTTACTCCCTGTACTAACACCATCAACTAAATGAGACTTGAGTTTGAAGACATTAAAACTTTCGATATCAATCTCACGTTGATCAGCGTGTATGAGTATTTTACACGTAAACTCGGAACTTACCACGACTTACTCAGAGAGAGAGAACGGAGAGACAGAGAAAGAGAGAGAGAGAGAGAGAGAGAGAGAGAGAGAGAGAGAACGGAGAAACAGTTAGAGACAGAGAGAGAGACAGAGAGAGAGAGAGGGAGAGACACAAAGAAAGAGATAGGGAGAGAGACAGAGACAGAGAGAGAGTCAGAGAAAGAGATAGAGAGAGGGGCAGAGAGAGAGGGAGAGAGACAAAGAAAGAGACATAGATAGCAACTATATCGCTTTCTTTGTCTCCTAAGTCCCATACTGGGCAAAACTCCAAAATTATTTTCCAAAATTAATGTTATACCTGAATTCATTGTCGCTGTCAACCAGAATAGTGAGCTAAGTTAAAAGCCAAACATTTTTAATAAAAGACACATTGCACCGTTCTAGTGTCATGTTGTTAAATTAACCCTTAGACATTAAAATTAAATAATGTAACGTAACCGACTTCTCGTGGGGAAACACCGAATTCTTATGAGTGGTTATTTGGATGTAAATAGGCGTAGGTGATTCTTTTCCCCCTTTTTCCTCGCACTTTTATATTGCATTGTGTTTGTTCGTGTGTTGCTGCTGTTGTTGTTGTTGTTGTTGTTGTTGTTGTTGTTGTTGTTGTTGTTGTTGATGATTATGATGATGTTGTTGCTGTTGTTCTTGTTGTTGTTCATAATGATAATGATAAGAATGATGATGATGACGCGATGGAGGTTGTTGCGTACTATCGTAAAACATTTGAACAACGGTTCTCAGTTTAAAATAGCTAGAATTTAAAAGCTTATTATATTTTATCATCTAAATCACATTAAAGAAACATTTTAAATAGCTAGAATTTAAAAGCTTATTATATTTTATCATCTAAATCACATTAAAGAAACAATCATAGTCAAGGTCAAGATCAGCTACTTGTACTCTTTTCTCTACCTTTCACCACTTTAACTCAAATCATTACATGCACTAAGATATTACACAATACAATAGGGGCTCCAAGGTTGATGGCCTTTCAATGTCTATTAAAATGTCGCCAATACACTCGGTGGAGTGGAATACAAAAACATCCCACGCCAGATAAACCTCACGTTCCAAATTTAATAACTTGCGAAGTAATAACCTTTTTAACAGCTGCTGCTGGTCTATTTGATAAAAATGTTGATAAAATCTTGATTATTATAGGCATTGTGCAACAACATCCTCAATTTTATCGTGATGGTTAGAACGTCTTTTGAGAAAAGCAAAATAATGGTTTGGGAAAAAATTAGTATCGACCTTGACTTATTAAATTAAATGATACTGTATGGCCCCAGCTGCACATTCCAAGTTCAAAGCGCAGAATATTGTAACTCTAACTTCTTAGGCTTACCAGAATATTTTCCCCTCGTGCTGTAGTTTCAGTCAGCCCCCTTAACTTGTCCATTGACTTGCCCATTGACTTGTTTGTTTCAGTCAGCCTATTGAATTGCCCTCTGACTTGCCCATTGACTTACTTATAAATCTACAACTAGAACACTGCCGTTGTAATTATTAAAGTGTAGATACTTGTCAATCATTTACCTTGTACCGCATCGACACAGTTTGTTTTTAAAAGGAAGTAAGTTTACATTAAATAGCAAAATTACCCTACCTCTGGAATCGCCATGTGTAATCATAAAGAATCTCGGCTTCCCATTTAGTTGGCTCAGTGGCCAGCTGAGACTGAAGTCCTGCTATCCCATCTATGTGTGGCAGCACATACAGTTGTCAGATGTTAGTAGTGGGACTTGTTCGCAATATATCCAAGTTACTGATTATAGATATTTAAACTCTAACCAAACAGCCATCCAGTCTCAGCCAAAACCTAAGTCATTGACTGGACTTGTTTCTGTTGACCTCATTGGTTCTGTGGCACAGTGGCGTCACGAGTTCCGTCCCTTTTCTCCTCCCTTTTTTCGCCATTGCTTAGGCGACATAAAATAATGATTACGCAACATATTGTTTTTAGTGGGGCTCTTTTTTTTTGGCTACAGAGAGAATAGCATTTGTGAAGTCAGCCTTTTGACGTATGGAGTAAACGTGATGAGATTCCATTGCGCTTAAGTTTCACAATCTGAGTCTTCGTTTACAGGATTATTTTATTCTCTTCATGTCACCATTGCTTTTGTTTTACTCTGTGGGCGGCGTTGGGCTTATTACCTCTGTTCTACTGAATTTCATTAACATGATTATCTTTTTTCATACACATGTGTAACATCTCCATTTACTTGTTTAAAATTACGTAATTTTTTGTTATATAACCCCTATTTAACGATGTTTATCATGAGATTCTTTTAGAGTCTTAGTAATTCTTTTTGTAAGGTGTGGGTTTCGCTGGACCATCCGGCAGGGAACAACCGTTGTGATGTTTAAACCTCCAATCGCTGAAGGATGATGTGGGCGCGCAGCTCGATTGCTGTACGACATGGGGAATAGAAATATTAGTGCTCTGGTCTGCAGATTCAAAGCATAAAAAGGATTGTAATTTACGATATTGTTGCGTGGATGTCACGCTTCGCAGTATCATTATAAAAAAAATATCATTACTCAATTTTCACAATACAGGCTGGGGCATTTGGATGTCAGTATTGATCATTCAGGAGCATTTCAGCTTAGGAAACTTGTTAAACCATTGATAGAACCATCGAATGTGATCATCGATATACATAATTATGATCGATAACTATTTAGTCTTGTCCTATTTCATCATATGCTGAGCCTTACAATAAATTGATCAGAGCTACAGGCATATTTGTTTTCGTATTTTCCATCAATCTCAGCGAATTACGGAAAATCAACCAATGGCGTGCGAGTAAGTACCCGGTCGAAATGCGTAGTGTTAGCCAGTGAAACTAACCGCGACCCCTCGCAACGCAAATACGACTTAGAGTGGTAACATCTGGTGTGACCTTATTTACCTGCAACACCACGATGTCCATCTACCTGAAATGATACCCTATGTAGGATTCTTGCATGGAAAATGGTCCAACAAATCTAGGTTGTCGCCTTTTACTATAGCGGAATGTTTAATGCGATCAACAGGACAGTACATAGTGATAGGGTGGGGTAGGAGCGTGGAGGGGGGGGGGGATATTTAAATCTGTGAGTGCAAGCGCGCACACCTTGTTGATTATCAGCAGGAAAT
>RQTK01000637.1:70160-121336 GCA_003991915.1 Elysia chlorotica
CTCCAATCCTTGGCCCCTCCATCCCCACCTGTGATTCCAGGATTTTTGTTCTGGTGGAGATCTACCCTCCTCACAGTGTATACATGTAAACCGCCTGGCCCAAGGTTTGGTTTCTGGGTGGCTCAAGCCCAGCTTAGTCTTTCCAGTGGAGACCGAGTAGGAGTGACTGTTTGTTTCTCCACAGCGGCGCAACAATCGCCCGCTCTCTCATAGTTGTTGAACGTTCTTCAGAAATGGACATACTCACGAACGCTGCGTGCTGTTTTTCTCATAGTTGACGTGGATCTTATCTGTTTCTGTCAGGAAGGAGTATTGGCGTAACAAAGACATTCATTTTGAGGTTAGATTTTTGTTCCTATTACAACTTTTAGAAAGAGAGCACCGTGTTAAAAACTGTTCAATTTGGTTATGTAGTTATTTTTGCGATTACTTTTCTATTACTCATTGCAGATATGAAAAAATTGGGTGGTGTTATAAAATAGTGCCCGATTCAAAGGCCCAACGTTTCATATGGAAACAATTATTGTAAAGGAAATGTTGGCTTTTTAACAGGTTATTTTCATTATTAAATTCTTTAATCTGTGGTGTCAATGAAGGAGTGAATGAGTAAATTTCGAACTCTAAACCACTCACTGCCGTGTGGTGATCACGTTTTCTGACGATTTGGGCTGAAACACTATCACAAGCTGTTTGTTGTTTATTCTAAAGTGAGCAAAAAGGAGCTGATTGTTGTTTGTTGTAAGGTGTTCTGCAAAAAAAGCTGTATCCAAGTTTCTTAAGTCTCATGCCCAAATAGTTTGGTGTCCCACAACTGTTTCTCGATTAGCTGAAAAATTGTACACATTTATGTCGCCGAAAAAAGCTTCAAATATCACAAACTTATATTTACTTTTTATCTAGTTGCTTATATTTTAATTTTGTTTTATGTGTCAGCTATTCCTTTTGTCAACCACTGAATAGAGGTAATAGGTTTAACTATACATTTCATTGACTGCTGTTGTTTTGTTTTGTTTTTCTGGGGGGGGGATATTCGGTTTGCTTGTTGTTTTGTTGTTGTTGTTTTTTTTTTTTTATTTGGGAGGGTGCATAATTTTCGAATGCGTTTTTTTGCCATACCTTTTCAAAAAAATAAGTTATATTTGCTGAGAACAACTATCATGAGTGGGCATTGGTAACTATTATTTTCAGATGTTTATTTTTCAATTGGCATCCAATTGGCATTCGGTTTCGTTACTTTGCTTTATTCTTTTGTATGTGCTACATGCCTTTGTTATTGTTCTTGTTGTATTTTTATTACATTTTGTTTTAACATGTTGTTGCCACTATAACAAGATATGTGTGACTCACGAGTAACTCAGCTCTGACCGAGGTGTGTGCACCGACTTTTGTCAGACGCACATCAGTGTCTGTTCAAGGCCACAGCTCGCACGATCTCCTGCCTTGAAATGACACTTAGAGCTATTAACCCACAGGTATAGCCAATATATAGCCAATCTATAGCGAATGCGTGTGTGTGACCTATAGCAGGCCTAGCATCTAATGTGCTCTGATGATTTCGATGAAGACAGGAGCACTAGGAAAAGAAGAATGACTGGCGAAAATGACTTTGTCAAATCGAAATTGATTTTAGCGATAACTTATTAAAATGTCTAAAACTAAAAGAAATGTATCTATTGTGTTTTGCGTGATAAGTTATCGATTGTTTAAAAGATGTGCTACTTTTTATTAAAGGTAACAGAAAGGAATTTAGAAAAGTAGTTTTGGATTTTTGTTTTCTTAATACGATGCCTGGTGAACCACACTTGGGTCATTTTAAGCAATTGCATTTGAACACCGTCTGCAAACAAATAAATCACGTCAAATAAAATACTAAGAGAAAATTAACAGCAATGATAATGATTATAATAATAATGATGATGATAATAATAATAATAATAATAATAATAATAATAATAATAATAATAAGAAGAAGAAGAAGAAGAAGAAGAAGAAGAAGAAGAAGAAGAAGAAGAAGAAGAAGAAGAGCGTTGATACGTAAAACCGTTCAGGCCTTCTATAACGGTTTAAACAACATTATCCTTGCTGGTTTAAAGGTGTTCGTCGTATCCAGATTGCGCGTGCTATTTTGATTGAGCTTGAGATAAAGCCCGGGGAGTAAATAAGCACGTACTTCAGATTTGAAAATAATCTTGGGATCTCTAACTATCTTTAGAACCCCCTGTTGAAATACGACGTAACTGTGGATTATAGAAGGCGTGGTTCCATAACCACTATGTCTTCCCTTTCGTCTAACTTACTGTAGTCCCGTGGACTTCCTAGTAAATAGACGTTAAAATGTTTTCAGTTTGTGACAGGTTTAAGATGAAGGTTCTCGATAGGGAACGAAATGTATGAGGCACGTAATCTAATATGAGCCAATGTTAGACCTGCATTGACTTGGGGGCAAAAAACTGAATGCCAGAACCTCGCATGCTTTGTATGTGCGCTTCCAAACTTAAGTTCATTTCTTTAGTCGCAAAAGATGCGTGTGATGTCCCATTTTTACATCAACCTTAACAATCTAGCTCTCTAGAAAAACTGAGGTGTTTTAATTATATTTTAATAAAACAAAGAAGATTGACATCGTCGTAAATAAGGCGGATTTCTTTACGTTCGAACTGTCAGCGATAGTCACGTCTTGTCGCTATGAAGGTTTGTTTTTTTTTTTGCCCCCATCGATCTGAGGTCACATCTGCTGCCTTCAGCTCAATCGCCTGATCGGATGTTTTAACGCCGGGAAAAAATAAATTATTATAATGATTATTTTCAATTGTAATCGAGAACAGCACCTTTGTAGTTTAGCCTGTATATACGTATATAAGGCTTTTTGTTTCTTGTTTTAAACTGTATTTCATTGGTCCAAAAGGCGGTTTGGCTGATCAGCGGCATTTCAATGATGGGACCAGTTACTTGTGAGTCACTTATGGTGAAGAGAATAATCATGTACTTGTGGATGATACACTGCTGTGAACATTCCTATCATTTCAAAAGAAAAATGTCGCATTTTCCCGAACCTTGTTATCTGTCCATCTTTAATGCGGATTTCTTTACGTTCGAACTGTCAGCGATAGTCACACTTGTCGCTATAAAGCTTTTTTTTTTTTTTTTGCCCCCATCGATCTAAGGTCACATCTACTGCCTTCAGCTCAATCGCCTGATCGGGATTATTTAACGCCGGGGAAAAATAAATTATTATAATGATATTTTTCAATTGTAATCGAGAACAAACACCTTTGTAGTTTAGCCTGTATATGTGTGCTTTGGTTTTTTTGTTTTCTTGTTTTAAACTGTTTCATAGATCCAAAAGTCGGTTTTGCTGATCAGCGGTATTTCAATGATGGGACCAGTAAGTAAGCCACGTATTGTGAAGATAATCATTTACTTGTGGAAGATAAATGCTGTAAACATTTCTATCATTTCAAATGAAAAATGTCGCATTTTCCCGAACCTTGTTATCTTTCCTCCTATAATTATTTATATTTATATAAATAGATAGATAATAGATCGATAGGTGTAGATATATAAATAGACAGACAGACAGACAGACAGACATACAGACAGATAGATAGATAGATAGATAGATAGATAGATAGATAGATAGATAGATAGATAGATAGATAGATAGATAGATAGATAGATAGATAGATAGGTAGATAGATAGGTAGGTAGGTAGGTAGGTTTGTAGGTAGGTAGGTAGGTAGTCAGGTAGGTACGTAGGTAGATATATGAGAAGTAAAGTCCTTTATTTATCCCCCGAATAGAAATTCAAAATAACTTGCTAAAAAATTTTTAAAAACATAAAATTAAGAATAACGAAATAAGAATGTGTACATAATTACAAGAATATAAAGTTATTTTTATTTACAATATAAATTCAAATCAATATAAATAAAACACTATGTAAAATCATGGTTCCAAGGTGTACATAGCAATGGTACAGTAATAGACCAATCGGTCGCATAACTGGATCTAGATGTATTTTGTAAAAATTGTAATTATCATTGGAGTCGTTAAAAGCTAAAGTGATGTATATCATGATTTAGGAATAGAAATATAGTAATAGAGATAATCGATTTAAATCACAATAAAAAACATACCAATATTTAAATAAAAAGGGTATAGGGGTGGTATTAGCGTTTATTGTGAAAATGAGCGTGTTACAATTCTAAATACCATACATGTATTGTATACATGTGCATATATATTTACAGAGTACGAGGCAAACATCCTGACAGTATTCAAAGTTTTTTTTTTATGACCCTTTGAACATATTGTTAAAATTATGATAGATCTTGACATGAAATAGTTTCTATATTTGACTGTTCTTGCTTTTGGCTCTTCATAGATTTCGCTGAGTTGTATTTTTCTTTTATCGTAGCCATGTCGTAAGGGATGTGTTGGGTATGAGAGTATGCCTTTCATCTCGTTTGTCTTGCGTCTTTGACATTAGACTATTCGCGGAACCGCGACGGTAGGCGGAACGCTACTATAGCTAGCGGAAATCTTTGACCTGGCATCGAAAACTAGATCTAGACATTTCTAAGCGTGCCGGTTGGTGAACGTCTGTCTTCAGGCTTTGCGATTTGTCTCGCGACCGTACCGCTCGCGTTGCACGCTCGTACCTGTGTGCTCGTGTAGTCCAGTGGTGTGAGCTGGTGGTTTTGGATGGCATGCTAAATTGGCACTTTGAGCGGTGGCTTGTTAAATCCCCCTACACTGCATTTTTTTGTCTTGTCAATATCCTTCTGAAGTGCCCACTACTCCGCCTGCTTTCTTAATGTTTCTATTAAGTTTTGTCCTTGTCTTGTGATATTTTTTCCACCCCAACATGAGAGACCAATCGTCATTACACTGCTGATAACAAATAAGTAAAACGTTTGAAGTTAGGCTTGACAAACATTAGAAGAGCGCAACTTTCTCAAACAGTTTGATTTTGTGTTCAGAATCTAATCCAGCGTTATCTTTCAAAGTAAGTTTGTTATCAATGGCTAAGCCAAGATATTTTAAGGTTTCCATTCGCTTCACATTTTTACTCTAAATAGAAATATAACTAGGATAAGAGGCGTTATTTTGAAAGCCGATGAACATCTATTTTGTTTTATTAACTTTAAATACAAGATGATTTCTTTCACACCCCTTGACAAAAGAGTCTCATTCCTTCATATAATTAGTCTTGGTAATTGCGGTATTGTCAGCATATTTGTCAATAATTCAATCACATCATAGTCTACAGTCAGATGTAAGGGTGGATAACAGAGATAAATATGTAGTAGATAGACAGACAGACAGACAGACAGACAGACAGACAGACAGACAGACAGACAGACAGACAGACAGACATGCAGACAGACAGACAGGTAGGTAGGTAGAGAGAGAGAGAGAAAAGGGGAAAAAACTCTTTTCCCACATGAAGACACGTATAATTAACAGGGAAAAAAACTGAGAATATCTTTTAATGTAATGTTGACAATAAAATTAAATTACGCCAGTGCTGAAAACACAATTAAATTACGACAGATTTGACAATACAATTAAATTTTGCTAGTGCTGAAAATACAATTAAATTACGACAGATTTGACAATACAATTGAATTACGACAGTGTTATGAATAAGCATTTCCAGTGATCGAGAAGTTAATTGTGTATTTGACAAATTTCGTCTACCCAATCTTAATTTTTGCCACGTATTGTTTTAATGGGCTTCGTTATTAATCTCATTGCCTTTCTTTAACACATAATTTTTTTTTACTTTTTTGTCTGTTTTTTTTTCAGATTGTTGAAGAGAACTACTCACGTTGAAGCACGACACAGGAATTAAACCCATACCTATGAATGCTGTGACCAATTCAAAATGTATCAGACCACTCCTGCTTTGAAAATTGGACATCCCTGATAACTTATAGAAAGTTACAGTTCTCAAACAAGACTTTTGATGAGCCAGTAAGCTGCTGCGTAAGTCGATTGTGTAGTCCGTAGCTTGTTACGGACCCTCATCACTTTCATTCTCACGGGACAGCCCGTGCTAACCTCGCGATATAAAGGATTTAAAACAACGAGAAATTAGACCGAGCGCACTACCCACCTTAAGCGCTCCCCACACTCACAGTACCAACATTAAGCGCTCCCCACACTCACAGTACCCACCTTAAGCGCTCCCCACACTCACAGTCACAACATTAAGCGCTCTCCACACTCACAGTACCCACCTTAAGCGCTCTCCACACTCACAGTACCCACCTTAAGCGCTCCCCACACTCACAGTACCAACTTTAAGCGCTCCCCACACTCACAGTCCCAACATTAAGCGCTCCCCCCACGTGCGGTCTCAATGAGTTCGAGCACCGGCGGCGCCACCGTGTCAGTCCAGTCCCGGCAGTCAGGTCGAGCCCGGCGCGGCCCGGGAACGGTCACCGTCTCGGATGACGCGTTCTCCTCGGGACGGCGGGACAGTGATGCGCCCGACCACGCCGCCCAAGCCGCCCAAGCCGCCCAAGCCGCCCAGACGGAGCACCAGCTGGGCCAGCTGTTCCAGGCATGCGACCTGGACGGCTCGGGCTACATCGACCAGGCGGAGCTGGCGTCCATCTGCCAGGACCTGTCCGGCGAGCACCTGGGCGGCGTGTTCCAGCAGCTCGACAAGGACGGCGACGGCCGCATCAGCGTGGAGGAGTTTGTCAAGGGATACAGGTGGGTGGGACTCTAGTGCACGCTGGGTGGTGGATTTATTATTGTTGTCATCGTTTTTATCATCATTATCATCACCAGCATCGTCAACAACAATAATAATACCATCATCATCATCAACATCATCATCATCATCATCATCATCATCATCATCATCATCATCATCATCATCATCATCATCATCATCATCATCATCATAATTATCATCATCATCATTATAGATTTCACTGTTACCGTCTACTAAAAATCTCTATACTTTCAAACACACGTCAGTTTTGTGCTTACATTAATCCTGTATAAACAACATTTTTCACTGTCCCTTTCTTAGAAAACTGAAATTTGTCGGCAAAATAATGTTGGTTGCTATGAAAGTGCATGTACTGTGAAAACCAAAATAGATATTACACACCATAATATTTTACACCCTTCAGAATTGCGTTTGCTTTTGCAACAACAACAACAACAACAACAACAACAACAACAACGACAATAATAATAATAATAATAATAACAACAACAACAACAACAACAACCACAACAACAACAACAACAATACTACTACTACTACTACTGCTGATGATGATGATGATGATGATGATGATGATGATGATGATGATGATGATATGAATAATGATGATAATAATGATAGTAATCATCTTATTATAATGAAGCCAGGACCTAAATAATTATTTGAATCCCAAAATCTCTAAAACCGCACAAGATAAAGTTACGAAATTGTCCGTGTAGATGGTATTTTTATTGTATTTTTGCATGGACACATTCATTTTTGACGAAAACTCTTTCGTTTTACAACAATTCGCCCAAAACCAACGAATTAATAACACAAAAAATGCAATTTCTAAAATATGAACAAATAAAGCAGCCTCCTCCCCTAGATTTATGGATAGAATCAGTCTGGTGTTTCTCGTAAAAATATATTATGGCATCAACTTAATTTAATCATAATAAACGTTACAAAGCTGAACTAAGTTTATAATCTGGACTCTAGATCTACATTTAGTCTGTAAGCCTTCAGCTTTGCCCATCCCACAATGCCCACGGATTTTGTGGGTTCTCAACTAGTAATAATAATAAACATACTAATACACTCATTTATATAGCGCATACCAACAAATGACTCACAGAATATTCCACCAAATCAGCTTCAATGTGAGCAGTGTTGTTCACCATATCACATTAAACTGTGACGTCAAGAAAAGATTTGTCGGTAAATCTCGATAAATCAACGTACACAGGACAAGGGATTACCAAAAATAGTCTTTATTGTCAAAGACTTGTTCAACTTAATTGATAGAGACGAATGAGAAGGACGACTCAATACTATGCTGAGGCTATGGACTATTGATAGAGACGTATGAGTAGGACGACTCAATATTATGCTTAGGACATGGACTATTGATAGAGACGTATGAGTAGGACGACCCAATACTATGCTAAGACCATGGACTATTGATAAAGACGGATGAGTAGGACGATTCAATATTATGCTTAGGCCAAAAATAGTCTTTATTATCAGAGACTCATTCAATATAATTGGTAGATACAAATGGGTAGGACGACCCAATACTTTGCTCAGACCATGTTATTAAGATTCCTATGGGCAGGTTGTAGGCGAATATCGATGGGGTGTAACGATCCTATGACGTAAATCTAGAGGAAGATCATCTATCTCCAGGCAAACAGAGGGGCTAAAACAGTTTAATGTAAAATATTTAATGGTGTGATGGAACGTTTTTTCCTATCGTATTGTCGGCTGAAAGGAATCGGGCAGGGTAAATTGTTTGCTCTCTATCTTAGGCATGGAATGTACCATTCTTAAGAAAAGAAGAAAATGTAAAAGTGAAAAGAGGCGTATGAGAAGGCGAGTCAATACTCTGCTCAGGCCATGGACTATTGATGGAGAAGTATGAGTAGGACAACTCAATATTATGCTTAGGGCATCGACTTCTAGACCAGCAGGACCACGGGCCTAATCGCTAAACCTTTATTTATTTGAGGCTTCTGTATTGTTAGAGTGGGCGGTTGTATAGGCCCTGACAAGTTTGGGATGAAAGTCTGGCCTTTTTAGAAGTTATCGGTCCAGATATTTGGATATCAGCAATAGCTGGACATAGTTATGTTTTTATCAGTCTTTCTCTCTCTCTCTCTCTCTCATCTATCTATCTCTCTCTCACACACACAAACATTAACATTATCTATACGCTCACAAACAGAACGATTTAACTACAAAAATACAAACACATCGGGAATACTAGAGATGCGGTCATTTGAATTTCACAAGAATTATCTTATGGAAGTAAGAAAGGATACCCACGTTAAAGTGTTCATCAAAGTTTTATCTAACTTTTTTATAACTATGGACATGGTAGAGAAGGTATTGATGAATACTGCGAGGATGGAAAGTAATCCCTCTTTTCCGTGCACATTTTTCAATTAAATATATCTTTCTGGTAGGTGTCATACAAAAAATTATGGTAACAACATAATGTATTAAAAGTGATTGTACAAATCCCACCGGATGTATTTAAATTGTTACGCCTTGCATTTGCATGGGGACCTAGCACACGAACTGGGGTTCATTTAGAACTGTCATCTTGTAATAATAATTTTCTTCCTCTGGGATGCATCAAAAGTATGAGAGCGATGGTCAAGTCGGTTTTCAAGCTGAAAAATCTTTCTAAACTCGTATCTTTAAAAATACATAACTCTAGAAAAATACACATGGGTGCTTGGATATCTGCTTTAACCACTAATATAAGATAGGATAACATAAGAACCTCCCGAAAACATAAAATGGTATTTTTTGTTCTTAAAGAGCAATCAAAAAAGAACATTTTTCCGCGAACTGTAGAGACGCCATGATGCGGAAAAGGGCACAGTTATCATACCGCTATAATTTTTAATAACAGAAAAACAATCAGAAAAGCGCTCTCCAAGGCTAAAATATAAATGTTACCTCTAAAACACATGGTTACTCTGTAGAAGGACTGTTATTTGATAGTGTCTTGGTTGATCCGAATGTTCTGCATAGAATGGGGAGCATGGTACATCTACCACTAGCGCTAGTGTGTCAGCTTCCGAAGCAGGAGGTTCGGGTTTACTCTCTGCTCTGGCGGCTGTTTTTTTTCCTTACTGATTGGGTCGATGTCAGTATCACTTGACAGGCTAATTTCCGGTATGGACCTCTGGGATCATATCCCTTATATCACCTAAGGGAAAACGAAAACCATCCGTAAGAGAAAATGTACCGGCGTCCAAACATAGATCTAGTCTAGCCTTAGGGAGCCAATAAGCGACAAGAAAACCCCTTGCCTTAGAGATTTGTTACGTCATTCATTATCGTCCTGTGAATCGCAAATTCTGTACAGCCTAGTTGCTGAAAACAACTTTTATCTTTACCGTAACCTTCACCTTTTACCTTTTCTTTTATCTTTAGCTTTACTTTACTCTTATCCTTCACCTTGACTTTGAACTTGACTTTGATCTTGACCTTGACCATTTATCTTTTCTTTTGACTTTTATCTTTAGCTTTACCTTTTGTTGTTACCTTTACCTTTACCCTTTACCTTTTACAATTGCCTTTTACCTTGATTTTTACCTTTATACATTTCATTTACCTTTACCGTTACCTTAACTTTACATTTTACATTTACCTTTAACGTTACCTTTACATTTAACATTTACCTTTACCTATAACTTTACCTTTTCCTTTACGCTTTCTGCAGAGACATCATGATGCGGAAGGAGACGCAGAAGCGGCAGATAATCCGCCAGCGGCTCAAGTCTCGCTCTGAGGAGAACCTGGCTGATGGGGAAGTCCCGGACTCGGACGTGGAGTACGCCGCTGGTCTGGGCGAGGGGCTCAAGGGGCTCTCCTGGTAAGTCAGTCTTTGTGTGAGTGGGGGCGAGGGGCTCAAGGGGCTCTCCTGGTAAGTCAGTCTTTGTGTGAGTGGGGGCGAGGGGCTCAAGGGGCTCTCCTGGTAAGTCAGTCTTTGTGTGAGTGGGGGCGAGGGGCTCAAGGGGCTCTCCTGGTAAGTCAGTCTTTGTGTGAGTGGGGGCGAGGGGCTCAAGGGGCTCTCCTGGTAAGTCAGTCTTTGTGTGAGTGGGGGCGAGGGGCTCAAGGGGCTCTCCTGGTAAGTCAGTCTTTGTGTGTGTGGGGGCGAGGGGCTCAAGGGGCTCTCCTGGTAAGTCAGTCTTTGTGTGAGTGGGGGCGAGGGGCTCAAGGGGCTCTCCTGGTAAGTCAGTCTTTGTGTGTGTGGGGGCGAGGGGCTCAAGGGGCTCTCCTGGTAAGTCAGTCTTTGTGTGAGTGGGGGCGAGGGGCTCAAGGGGCTCTCCTGGTAAGTCAGTCTTTGTGTGTGTGGGGGCGAGGGGCTCAAGGGGCTCTCCTGGTAAGTCAGTCTTTGTGTGAGTGGGGGCGAGGGGCTCAAGGGGCTCTCCTGGTAAGTCAGTCTTTGTGTGTGTGGGGGCGAGGGGCTCAAGGGGCTCTCCTGGTAAGTCAGTCTTTGTGTGAGTGGGGGCGAGGGGCTCAAGGGGCTCTCCTGGTAAGTCAGTCTTTGTGTGTGTGGGGGCGAGGGGCTCAAGGGGCTCTCCTGGTAAGTCAGTCTTTGTGTGAGTGGGGGCGAGGGGCTCAAGGGGCTCTCCTGGTAAGTCAGTCTTTGTGTGTGTGGGGGCGAGGGGCTCAAGGGGCTCTCCTGGTAAGTCAGTCTTTGTGTGAGTGGGGGCGAGGGGCTCAAGGGGCTCTCCTGGTAAGTCAGTCTTTGTGTGTGTGGGGGCGAGGGGCTCAAGGGGCTCTCCTGGTAAGTCAGTCTTTGTGTGAGTGGGGGCGAGGGGCTCAAGGGGCTCTCCTGGTAAGTCAGTCTTTGTGTGTGTGGGGGCGAGGGGCTCAAGGGGCTCTCCTGGTAAGTCAGTCTTTGTGTGAGTGGGGGCGAGGGGCTCAAGGGGCTCTCCTGGTAAGTCAGTCTTTGTGTGTGTGGGGGCGAGGGGCTCAAGGGGCTCTCCTGGTAAGTCAGTCTTTGTGTGAGTGGGGGCGAGGGGCTCAAGGGGCTCTCGGTGCATAGTATTAAAACAAGCAGACATCGGAAGCAACATTTTGTTAGATATGCATTCTCTCGTCCTTCTAATTTTCTCTCTCTCTCCCCCCCCCCCTCTCTCTCTCTCTCTCTCTCTCTCTCTCTCTCTCTCTCTCTCTCTCTCTTTTTCTCTCTCTCACTCTCTCTTTGTGCCTTATCCAAACAGATATTTCCTCATGTCGCTATCTACTTTTTATGTATAGATACTACTTTATTCTATCGACCCGCAACTATTGATTGAAGTAACCAGTTAGCCTTTCGTCACATATAACATTCCTGGGCGATGAGTCACCAGTCATGATAAAACTCACTCAATCCAAGCTACCCAACTACAACAAAGCTTAACTTTTAAGCTACCCAACTACAACAAAGAATATAACTTAATTTCTAAGCTACCCAACTGTAACAAAGCTTATAGCTTAACTTTTGAGCTACCCAACTATAACAAAGCTCATAGCTTAACGTTTAAGCTACACAACTACAACAAAGCTTAAAGCGTAGCGTTTAAGAGCTTTAAGCTACCCAACTATAACACATGTTATAGCTTAAAGTTTAAGCTACCCAACTAAAACACATGTTATAGCTTAAAGTTTAAGCTACCCAACTATAACAAAGCTTATTACACAGCTTAACGTTTGTGCCACCCAACTACAATAAAGCTTATAGCCTAACTTTTAAGCTTCTTGGCAATACTTCGATTGTTTTCTTTCCAATATACGTACTTCTCCATCTGGGTTGGGGGGGGGGAGGGGAAAACTGGCTTAAGTGGTAGAGCGTTGGTCTCCAGATCGAAAGATCAACGGTTCGAATCCCACAATCGGCAGATTTATTTATCCGACTTCGTCCTTGTAACTGGTTGGGTCGGTGTGAGTGGCTAAGCCAGAATCAGATGGTATCCCCGCTCTGTCCCGTGTGTGGCAGCACATACATTGCCAGTTCTCAGTCTTGGGGTCCGTCCACTATATTCTCCATCCGTGCTGACGAGCAGTGCGATGGGAGGCAGAGCCCTGGTGATGGTGCACACTTAGGGGATACCGTGGTAGTTTCGAGCTATTCATCAGGTCGATACTCGCTGTACTTAAAATTTCCCTATTCTATGGCGGAATTGTCCAACTGAGCTATAAATACACATAGCTAAATCTTCAAAAGAAAGGTTTCGAAATACTGTTGTCAACAACTGAGCCAAATTTTATAATGATTTGTTCATGCGAGAGAAGAAGTCTCAATACTGTACTGTAAGCTCCGATCAGTTTTCCCTTGCCTAGATTTCCAGTCTTTCTTTACACAGTCGGCGTTTGTTCATAAAACCAAACAATGTGCGTCAGCTTGGTATCGAACCTCGGACCTTCTGCTGACTAGCCCAGCCTGTCTGCGACTGAGCCATTAAATTAGCGAGGGATTCACTGCACTGTGTATGACCTGTATTAGATGTATGCGAGTTACCTGTACCACTTACCATTTCCAGGATCTTAATTTGGCTAGTACATTATTTTATGATCAGAAATATTACTGTTTGACTCATCAAACTTTCTCCCCGCATCTTGTGGTTTGATGTGGGTAAAACGGTGCAGGAAAGATAAAACCAGAAAGCTGTGTATAGAGAGGGGAGCTCTGAAAGGTAAACACACACCTGGGCTCCCAATGAGATGCTTTACGCGACAGGTCCCCAAACGAATGTCTATTTTATGTGTCGATAGAGATACAGTGAATATATATGTGCTAGGTAATGTATCAGTCAGTTACGTTATACTGACATGTACCTCACCAGTAGAAAACAAATTTGCCAAGTTTAGATTCGAACCCGAGTCCTTCTGACTTCAAGGCGCTACATCTACCGACTGAGCTGCCTGCCCACATTTTCGCCAAAATGAAAAACTCATCAGTGGCAAAATCGTGACCAAAGATTTCTCTGAACGTTTGTATCCATAGAGGATAGCGTATGGATTATTGGCAATGTCTATTGTTTGTTTATTTTAAGACAGCGATAACATAGGAATGTTTAGCCCACCCAAGCATTCCTTTAGATGAGTACATCCCATAACAATAGCCCGGCTCGAGACAGATGGTCTCTCCGTTGATGTGTGGTGTATGGTTTACATCGCGCTGCAATCTTAGCTTGAATCACTAGCGACAGAGGTGCTCGTACAAACCAATATGAACCTATAATGAACTCAGTAATAACGCCTCCTACGATTCTATTTGTTACTACCACTACTCCGACTAGCATCATCAAAATAACGTAACACTGCTGTTGCTGCAACTACATGTACTACTACTACTACTACTACTACTACTACTACTACTACTACTACTACTACTACTACTACTACTACTACTACTACTACTACTACTACTGCTGCTGCTGCTACTGCTACTACTTCTGCTGCTGTTGTTACTTATTACTGTGCTATGCTTAACAGGAATATCTTGTTAAAAATATCCTCATGTAAAACAGCTGTGATACTATTGTTGTGGACTTCCAATTTATGATTCGCTACCACAAGCATCTCCTTACAAATAATGACATGTTTGGGGTTTTTTTTATTTTACTTAATGTTTTTAGCTCAGATGATCAAGTAACAATTTTTAATTAAGCGGGGATAAATAGTATTGTTCTTTCGTAACGTGTTTGGGTTTGGATAATGCTGGTGTTTTTTAAACAAATAGTTACCTTCTATGTTTCTTGTAACTGTATCTAACGTTATAAAATGTACAGTGTAATTATCAGCCTCAAAACAAGTTTAAGTTTCTTTTCAAACTTGATTAGCGGTGAAACGAAGTTAAATTTAAAGGACCAATCGTCCAACTGTTGTCTAGCGTCATTTGAAAAATTATTCTTAGCACACACACACACGAAATGTCAATAATAGTTTTGCTATTACATGTAATTTCTGAATACTTAAGCCCTAAAAAGATGCTCATCATCCGGATCAGTCTTTTCTGGGTTTCATTGAAGTTATCTCATCGCGAATCCAAGCACTAAGTTTTCTGGTGAAACCAAGGAACCAGTAAACTTGCCAAGCACGTAGTGAATTGAAATTGTACAGAGGCCCATTTTTTTAAAAGACAACGGCTGTGTGACTTTTAAATGTGTTGATAGGTTTTAAATTGGATTATGTAGCTCTTACTGCATTTTGCTTCGCTACTTTACGGAACTTGTATTTTGATCTCTATGATGAGAAAACGCATACCAAGTTTTTGCTCATGTTCCTTTGACTTACTTATTTACTTAGACAGCGTTATGAGTCATCACTCAATCCAATGGCTTACCACGGAGATACACACGCAGATTGATTATTGGTAGGCAAACCCAACGATTTGACCTCCTTAACAAGCCAAGAATAAAACAACGTTGGCGTCATTGCGGATCCCTCTATTGATCACTGTATCAACAGGACTCGAACTTCATCCAATAATTTATACTGATTCTTTTTTTTTTCTGCCTTAACAATAACCGAGTGTTGGTTCAGTTCGCCTTGCGAAAGGTGAAGGACGTATAACTTTATAGCATTCCACTAGAAGTAAAAGTACATATCCATTGATTGTGATGGCTGTTTAAACATTGCATGTTTACACATTTAAATTATTTACTGAGACTTGAACCCTTTCTTTTTGTATTGTTTTCCGGGCGTAAGGCGTGAATTAGTCCTATATCTCATGCTTTCGACGTGTTTTCACGGTGAGCAGTTTGGATGGCCTTTCATGGGTGTGTAGATAGTAGTAGTAGTAGTAGTAGTAGTAGTAGTAGTAGTAGTAGTAGTAGTAGTAGTAGTAGTAGTAGTAGTAGTAGTAGTAGTAGTAGTAGTAGAGTAGTAGTAGTAGTAGTAGTAGTAGTAGTAGTAGTAGTAGTAGTAGCAGCAGCAGCAGCAGCAGCAGCAGCAGCAGTAGCAGTAGTAGTAGCAGTAGCAGTAGTAGTAGTAGTAGTAGTAGTAGTAGTAGTAGTAGTAGTAGTAGTAGGAGGAGGAGGAGGAGGAGGAGGAGGAGCAGCAGCAGCAGCAGCAACAGCAGCAGCAGCACTACAGCATAGCGTCGATCACCCATTCATCCAGCCTGGTGGAGCGAGTGAGGTCATTCTCACTCCAAAGAATAGTATGAGGACTTAAAATCTAATTTTGAAAACCGTGTGGAGGCAATGAGTCGATTTGAGTCGCAAGATACAAACATCTATCCTATTTGGGGTGAGGGAGGGGCGGAGAATACCACAAGGGCTAGAGCGCGATCCTTAAAATAAGGAGTCCAGGGTTCAAAATCTAATTTGACCACCTCCTTCCTTCCTGATAAAGTCGGTGTCTGACCACCCGGTCAGGCAGAAATAATTAGACCTCCGTTCCGCCTGAGTCGGATATCACGTAGAATTTGTCAGACGATTTTCCTAGGACCCGTCTGATTGCGGACCATGGAAGTTAAAAAAAAAACATATCAAACAAGCCAATGACAAAAGTAAACCTTTACTACTCTTATGTCTCCTAAGTTTCCAAAGAACCCTATACGGAGACTGAGGCAATATCTTAGGTTCAAACCTGGCACCTTCAGTCGGTCAGGCTAGAGGTACTGCGTATAATGTGACGGCTGAGATGGAGTCATGGCATGTCCGCCCTGTCTCGTGTGTGGCAGCACATAAGTATTGTCAGACGTTAGTCTTGGGGCCCGTCCATAATATAGCCTATATAGTGCTGATGTTGGACGTTAAACCAACTCAACAACAACAACAACATAGAGGTACTGCCTGCAATATCTGCGTGCTCTTCTGGTAGATAAGCCGCCTGCGAGGTGCGGCTGGACGCGCCAGCTGCTGCGGGTATTGTCGATATTGGTCAACTGATGTGGGCCCGCAACCATAGAGGGACATGCCGCGTCACAATGATCAGGAGGTTGGGTGGTGACTCACCCACAGAGAATGTGTGTGTGTGTTTGTGTAGTATGTAGATGTGTGTGTGAGTGTTTGTAAGTGAGGGTGTGTTTGGTTGTATTTGTGCCTATGTGGGTGTGAGGGTGGTTGTCGATGTGTGTGTGAGTTTGTGTGTGGCTAGGTGTGAGTGGTTGTCGGTGTGTCTCTGTCAGTGTCCCTGTGTCTGTGGGTGTGTGTGAGAGTGTGCGCAGGTGGGTATGTGTGTCAGTGCACAACACAATACGTCGCAATAAGGAAAGAGAAAATCAGTAATGTGATAGGTTTGTTGAGAGTGACGTAGACAACGCATACATAATTATAGAGAGTGACGTAGACAGCGCATACATAGAGAGAGTGGCGTAGACAGTGCATACATATAAAGAGTGGCGTAGACAGTGCATACATATAGAGAGTGGCGTAGACAGCGCATACATATAGAGAGTGGCGTAGACAGCGCATACATAGAGAGTGGCGTAGACAGTGTGTACATATAGAGAGTGGCGTAGACAGTGCATACATATAGAGAGTGGCGTAGACAGCGCATACATAAAGAGAGTGGCGTAGACAATGACTATAATTTTTAGAGAGAGTGGCGTAGACAGCCAATTTTTGTCTATCCGTTTTAATGATTAATATAAAATTTTGTTGGTTAAAACTTTAAATATTTTAATCTGTTCATTCATTCATTGAATGTCTGGTTCTGTAAATTCTTTCCGTGATTTCTAAATGTTATCTTTGGTTGGATTGATTGGTCTGTTGGTTGGTTGATTAGTTGAATAATAAACAGATAAGCTGTTATGTTGGTTGGTCAGTTGGTTGATTTTTTTGAATAATTTTTAGGTTGGTTGGTCAGTTGGTCGATTGGCAGGTTGGTTGGTTGGCTAGTTGGTTGGTTGGTTGGTTGGTTGGATGGTTCGTTGGTTGGGTGGGTGGTTGATTGGTTGATTGTTTAGCTCGTAGGTTGTTGGTTGGCTAGTTGGTTGGTTGGTTGGTTGGTTGGTTGGATGGTTGATTGGTTAACTCGTCGGTTGTTGGTTGGTTGGCTGGTTGTTTGGTTGGTTGTTTGACTGGTTGGTTGGTTGGCTGGTTGTTTGGTTGGTTATTTGACTGGTTGGTTGGTTGGCTGGTTTATTGGGTGATGTTTGAGGCAAAGAAGCCAGGACTATGGGAATGGTGGCAAGCGCTGCTCACTGCAGTGTAGCACAATACATGTAGCTTAAAATACCTGAAGCAGGTGAGGACAGCCATGTCCCTCTATGCTCGAGTCGGTAATGGTGCAGAAAGCAGAACTGTGAGTTCTTGGTTGTTCGATGATGAAAGAGCTGCCAACCGTACTGACACACACTTCCCCTTCGACTTATACATTTGTAATTTGTTTAAAGCAATGTTGATTTAAGAGTACACCCAAATGATAGATTTCTTTTACCTCATTAAGATGATGTCAGTTCATTCATTCATCAAAACAATGTGACGCTGACGTTCATAATCCACGTAATTGTAACTGCTTGGACGTCGAATGACGGAAAAATCCCTTAATAATGGGGGACGCGGTGATCCTGTGGTAGAACATCGGCTTCCGACGCAAAAGGTTCGTGGTTCAAGCCTTGACGATTTCGCTCCTTACTGGTTGGGTCGTGTCAGTTTAATGTGGTCGGCTGAGACAGAAGTCATGGTATCCCCACCCTGTCTCGTGTGTGGCAGCACATAAAATTGTCAGACGTCAGTCCTGGGACTCGCCCACAATATAGCCTATATAGTGCTGAAAAAATAAAAACAGCAGCTGGACTAGTTACTACACGTCCTTGGTTGCCATTCGGCGGATTTCTTTAGAGCAGCGACCAACTCACATCTCCTGCCTGTCAAGGGGACCTAATGAGTTGGGTGCCACAATTTTGTTGTACACGGAGTATAACAAGATTATCCTTGAGCGCGACCTTTGCGGAAACTGTTGCCATACGGGGAAACCCACTCTGACAAAAAGAAGAGCGTGCGTTATCTTCGTGTACGCCTGAACGAACTCCTGAAAAGTTGTGACAATATGAACACCTCTCTCATGTTGTTAGTGTCTGCGCATGGCAGTTCCAAAGGGAAAAAAATATAAAATATTGATATGTAGATGTAGATCTAGATCTAACTCTCTGCGCCTGAGAACAGGCCTAAAGGTAGCCTTCTGGCCGCCGCGCGCCAAGTTTTGACGTCCGTCATTTCATGAAGCGCAACAAGCAAGATGGAATAATTGGTGAAAAACTGTCACTGGCTCAACCAACGACACGAAGACAAACTGGAAAAAGTCGGACTAGCCGCCTTATGTCAATTTGGTTCAGTGCAGATTCTTTTTTATTTTATTTCAATAAGACGGGGTTTTTCCAGTAGGTTTTTAAAAGAAAATATGAGCGCTTGTGCTGGGGCTGCATATAGAAGGAATGTTAATTTGCTTAGCTTTGTTTTGCCATCCATGTAGAAGAAGAAGAAGAAGAAGAAGAAGAAGAAGAAGAAGAAGAAGAAGAAGAAGAAGAAGAAGAAGAAGAAGAAGAAGAAGAAGAAGAAGAAATGATGATGATGAATGATAAGTAAAAGAGAAAGGCCGGGGGTGGGTGGGGTAAATAGATTTTACCATCAACAGGGGTTTTCTGGACTTTGTGCAATGGGAAGTACAATAAAGCACAGGTTCACACGGCGTGGGTTTTCTATAGCTCAGGTTCCGGCAAACAGTCTTCACACGCTCTCAGTGAGTCCCCTCAGGGTTAAGGGTTGAACTGGTGTTTCTCCGTGGGGATTTCTTTGGTGCCGTGTGTGGGATATGGTTTAGACTTTAGAAGTTGCCGGTATACGCCTATCTGTTTTGTGCGCTATTCATTTTCCTAGGATGACAATATTACACACTACGTGTTGGTTTGATTCATTGTTTGGATGTTGTTTGGGATATGGTTAAACTTTAAAGTTGCCGGTATATCGTATGTCTGTTTTGTGCGCTATTCGATTTCCTAGGATGCTGACAATATTACATCTACGCTTTGGTTTGATTCATTGTTTGGTTGTTGTTTATTTATAACTAATGTAGATAGATTAAACAATAACGGACAATTCTGTGTATTCTGTTGGATTATTAACAAAATAATTATGATTCTCTCTTTATGATGCTTTCCGATTGGTTTAGTCTTTACACTACTGTTACGTATTTTCAATTGATATGAGTGTAATATGATGAAGCTTAGAACTCCCATGTGTCTAGAAGTTCGTAGATGTAGCAAGACAGTGTATCAGAAATAGTACCGTTCGGTTTTACCTATAGTTCAGTGTTTCGTTTGTCTATCCAAAAGGTTGGTCTGTCATCGACAGCGTTAACTGCATCATATCCGCCCTCAAGTTTTCTTATTGACCAGCGAAATATTTGTAATTATTGTCGGTTGGTTGTCCGAGATCTCCGATAACCAGTGGATATATAATATATAACTACTCGGTAATGTGTTGTTCAATCTCTGGTTGTGCTAATTTGACAAGTACGTGAATTCTGTTTGCTAAATAATGGACTTGTACAAGTAGATGAAACGTGCGCCTACATTACACATTGATTATGTTAGATCACTCGAATTTCATAAACAGTTGTTGGTCAGCATTGATTTATACAATTTTGAAAACGTAGGACCGATTATCGTGAAAGGGGTGGTTTAAGTTGCTCGTTTACATTGAATGCTCGTGACTTCTTTTTGGTTGTTTTTCTTTGTTGTCTCTCTCTCTCTCTCTCTCTCTCTCTCTCTCTCTCTCTCTCTCTCTCTCTCTCTCTCTCTCTCTCTCTCTCTCTCTATCTCTCTCTCTCTCAAGCTACCTATCTATCTATCTATCTATCTATCTATATATCTGTGTAGGCCTACCTATCTCTCTCTATCACTCCCTTTCTCTTTCTCTCTCGCTCTCTCTTTCTCTCTCTCTCACTCTCTATCTATCTATCTCTTTTGAACTTCCTTTCTCTACCTTGTCATTTTTTCATTTTGTCTATTTATTCTCTAACCTCTATCATTTTTCTGCAGTAGTCTTTTTTGCGCTCGTCTTTTTCTATTGTTTTGTAATAATTATATCCTTTTATAGACTAAATTGTGATTGTGCTTACAATTCACAAACGTTATTGAGGAATGTGTGTCATATCTTACACGACTGTGATAAACTTTGATTCCCATCGCGTCCCTTTCATTACCCACACTTTCAGAATATATCGAGAGTAATGACAAATATATAAAATATCCAGCTATCTAACTATCTATCTATCTATCTATCTATCTATCTATCTATCTATCTATCTATCTATCTATCTATCTATCTATCTATCTATCTATCTATCTATCTATCTTCACATCTCTTTCTCTATCCTGTCTTTTTCTTATTTTCTCTATTTATTCTCTGACCTCTCTCATTTTTCTGCTGTAGTCTTTTTTGCGCTTGTCTTTTTAATCCAACCTTTTCTCAATTTAACTGTACTTAGTATTCACAAATAAATAAAATATCGACCTATCTGTCTATCTATCTACTAATCGACCAATTTACTCATATAAATACTTCATCTATCTCCATAGTGCCCTATTCAAGCCACTTAACTCAGTAAAATAAATATTATCCTGACAGCCAAGTATCGCCACAATAGATTATCGCTATTTCACAAACTTGTACGTTTTGCGTGACAATCTTTCCACATGAAATCACCTCGCACCGATCTCTAAACACTTACGCTATTTCGCAACGTCTTCAGCTTACTACACTGTTATGAAATATACAAAGCAACCGTCAGAATACGCCAGGTTTTTAGAGCTACGTTGGCCAAAACAGTCTGACCATTTTGAGGCAAGTTGGCTTTCTGTGGGTTTTTTTTACACTTTGGATTCACGCCTCCCGCCTCGATCTAATGGTTGGGGCTTTCATTTCTCTTCTTTTGACTCGGGGAATAGCAGAATCCATTGTATTGTATTTAGTGGGCATAGGTCCAACTGCACTGACAATTTTCTGGTGGTGTTAGTGGTGTTATTCTATCAATAAACTATCCGATAGATTTACCGTGTAGACGGTGTTGGTGAAAGGAAAGGACAGGCACACACTGATAGTCTTTGAGCGATAAGAAGTTTATACTTAGGCACATATTATACTGTATTAAATGTTGTGGTTATTTCCAGATTTCTCACGACTACAGTAGAACTTTTCCTCTAAAAGAAAAAAACGTTATCAGTATCATTTCCTTACCAATTTTTTTTAACTATCCTGTAACTTCAACCAAAAGTGTAAAATATGGAAAGAAAGAAAAAAAAATTAGATCTAGTTCAAATTGATTAAAAAGAGAAAGCTTAGGTAATCTGAAATCAGATTCCCTATCACAGCTTATGAAACAATTTTATTGAGGCTTGATAGGAGAAAGGCAAAGGGGAGGTGTGTGTGTGTAGAGAAAAAAGAAGGGGGGTTGCATGCATCCATTTTTTAACATCACGAGACTGTATACCTTCTTTTGTTTTCTTTAAAGTTTTAAATCCCCCCTTTTCAGTCGAGTGCACCCGCACTTTTGTCGTCACACGTCTCTCTCTCTCTCTCTCTCTCTCTCTCTCTCTCTCTCTCTCTCTCTCTCTCTCTCTCTCTCTCTCTCTCTCTCTCTCTCTCTCTCTCTCTCTCTCTCTCTCTCTTTCCTTTCTCTATCTCTCTCTTCTCTCTCTCTCTCTCTCTCTCTCTCTCTCTCTCTCTCTCTCTCTCTCTCTCTCTCTCTCAAGGCCGCTCTGTTCAAACAACAACAAAACAGGTAACAAGTAGATGTAGAATGATGGAGATATAGATGTGAATTGATGTTAAATAAGCCTATCACGGGATGCCGCTACAGAGTTTTCAAACAAAACAGTCAACAATTAGATGCGGATGGAGATAGAAATGTGGATTGATGTAAATAATGCAATCTCGTGATACATGCACCGCTTTGGGCTAAAGTGCAGGCTGCGTCAGACAGACTGTAACCACACAACCGGTTGAGTTGAGTTGAGTTGGTTAAACGTCAAATGCAGTACTATATAGACTATATTGTGGAGTGACCCCAAGACTGACGTTTGACAATTTTATGTGCTGCCACACACGAAGCAATCTCGTGATACATGCACCGCTTTGGGCTAAAGTGCAGGCTGCGTCAGACAGACTGTAACCGCCGAGTGGTTAGGTGCTTGTGTGTAGACAAAATAATGTGGTACAATGTACATGTATATGTCTGAAGGTTGAGTTGAGTTGGTTAAACGTCAAATGCAGTACTACATATAATATATTGTGGACGGGCCCCAAGACGAACGTTTGACAATTCATGTGCTGCCACACACGAGACAGGGCAGGGGTATCATGACTTTTGTCTCAACTGGTCACATTATACTGACACCGACCCAAACAGCAGGGAGAAAAATCACCAGGGCTCGAACCATACACCTTTTGCGTCGGGAGCCGATGTTCTACCCCAGCGTCATCGCGCCCCCATGGCAACTTGCCTCTAACAAAATAAGTTATCGTAAAGGTTATCCATTGGATCTTTGACTGCACTAGATAAAGATCTTTTACTCGTACGTAGGTCTATACGCCTTGTTTAGTTCTTGGGTGTTGTTGTTTTTCCATGAACATGGTTTTACAGAGTAGCGAATTTTGTTTTAATACAGCAGTAAATTATTGCTTAGAATTGGTAAAAATGTTGGTAAATTGCCTTTCTTCTTTCCTTTTCTTTTTTTATCGCACATCACCTTTTTGCTCCATTGTCCGTTTTGTTTTTTGTTTTGTAAATCACGAGACAAGAACGCTAGCGTAATTGGAAAGTTTGTTTGTTTTGTTTTTTTTAACTGCTGTTTTTTTTTTTCGTTTCGTTTTTTTGTGGGGTGTTTTTTTTTGTTTTGTTTTTATTTATTTAAAATGTAGTAATAGTCTGTTGGGTGTTTTAATGTTGTTGTTTTTTTGTTCATGTCTGAGGAATGTGTATGAGACAGGGGCGGGAGGGGAGGTGGGAGGGGGTAATTAATCCAGCTATCTAAGGAATTCCTTTTTATGTGTTTTTTGTATGGATCAGTCATCGGGATTTCTTGGTTTAAATACTTATATATAAATCATGAAAAAAATCGAAATATACCCAATAACGGTGTGAATAGACCAATAAATTAGATATCAATAAGGTTTTACCAGATACTGTGACCGTCTGTCTGACTGTCTGACTATCTCCCCTCTCTGATTATCTCTTTGTTTCTCTTTGTCTGTTTATGTCTGTATCATCTCTTTCTGTCTAACTCTATGTCTGTTTCTCCCTCTCTTTTTATCTCTCTGTCTCTCTGTTTCTCTCTCTATCTATCTCTATCTCTGTCGCTCTCTCTCTTTCTCTCTCTCTCTCCCTCTCTCTCTCTCTATCTATTTATCTATCTATCTATCTATCTATCTATCTATCTATCTATCTATCTATCTATCTTTCTATCTATCTATCTATCTTGATATCTCGCATACTGTCTTCATTTATCTATCTATCTATCTATCTATCTATCTATCTATCTATCTATCTATCTATCTATCTATCTATCTATCTATCTATCTATCTATCTATCTATCTATCTATCTATCTATCTATCTATCTATCTATCTATCTATCTTGATATCTCGCATACTGTCTTCATTACAAGACAAAACTGGCCAACTGTTACCTGATCTTTCTATAATGAGAAACTTGTGTCATTCAGCGTTTGTTTTAGTAACGGTAAAGCACCCCTAACCTAGAACTGAGAAAGTTGGCATTATCTCTCGTGATCCCAACACACTGAAAAAGTTTCCTTAAGTCTTAACTTAAGTTCTATTAATAGCCATATGTAACTTAAGCAGATCATGATTGTACTTCATGCAAATGTTTGATTACCTTCTGGTCTGTATGGCTGTGTGTAAGGCCGTCCTGGAAGCGACAGATCACCAGGCTTTGGGCTCTATATGGTTATGCCGGGGTGGCAGGGCGGCTGATAGATCTATTGAACCGTGAACCTGTAGGACCAATGAGGCGTATCCCCCTTCCCCATGTCTATTGCTCCATTACTTAGATCCTGTGTCTGTTGATTCTTCGTTAACCCTTGAACAGCCGAGGGCTAGTCCAAGAGGTAAGAACTGTCTCACATAAGTACAGTGTAGGTACCGTTGCGCCTTTAAAGTCTTGTAGTTCACCGGCGGTACAGAACTGTATCACACAAGTTGTTTTGTTGTTTTTTTTTTCGTAGGCCGTCCACAATATAGCCTATATAGTGCTGATGTTGGACGTTAAACCAACTCAACTACAACTACTACCGAGTCTTACAGATCCCCGGCGGTCCGGAACTGTCTCACTCAAGCACAATGTAGTTACCGTGACACTTCCAAGTCTTGTAGATCGCCGGGAGTAGGTTCTTTCGGAACTGTCTCACACAAGTATATTGTGGTCACCGTGATGCCTTTTAAGTCTTGTAGATCGCCGACAGTACGGAACTGTCTCATACAAGTACAATGTAGTTACCGTGACGCCTTTTAAGTCTTGTAGCCCGTCCACAATATTACCTATATAGTGCTGATCTTGGACGTTAAACCAACTCAACTACAACTACGACCGAGTCGTGTAGATCACCGGGGTTACAGAACTGTCTCACACAAGTACAATGTAGTTACCGTTACGTCTTCGAGTCTTATAGATCAAAGGCTGTACGGAACTGTCTACACAAGTACAATAATAGTTACCGCAACACTTCCAAGTCTTGCAAATCGCCGGGAGTAGGCTCTTTCGGAACTGTCTCACAAAAGTACATTGTGACGCCTTATAAGTCTTGTAGCCCGTCCACAATATTACCTATAATAATAGTGCTGATCTTGGACGTTAAACCAACTCAACTACAACTTCTATCGAGTCTTGCAGATCACCGGCGGTACGGAACTGTCTCAAACAAGTACAATGTAGTTACCGTGACTCCATTTAAGTCTTTTAGATCACCAGGAGTACGGAATTGTCTCACTCAAGTATAATGTAGTTACCGCAAGGCCTCCGAGTCTTTTAGATCGCGGGAGCTCTGGACTGACGAGCAGGAAGGCCGCGGTTTAAATCTAAGCCCTGGCGTAGAATATCTGCTTCCGACGCAAACGGTCTGTGGTTCGAGCCCTGGCGATTTCGCTCCCTACTGGTTGGGTCGGTGTCAATTTAATGTGACCGGCTGATATAGAAATCATGGTATCCCCGCCATGTCTCGTGTGCGTGAGCACATAAAATGTCAAACGTCATTCTTGGGGACCTTCCACAATATAGCCTATATAGTGCTGATATTGGATGTTAAACCAAATAAACAACAACTGAGGCTCTGTTTTTTATAGAGGTTCTCGTGACAGTGTGGGGATTTTTTTTTAATAGGAAAAAGGTTGCACACAATACATCATTGCACAAAGGACAATAATTCACACAAAAAACGAGTTGTGGGAAAATAAGATGCAAAGCTAAATTAGAAGTTCGAGTTCACCGAGAGTTACGGAACTTGGTCAGAAGATATGAACTCTGTATTTAGGCTCATCAAACAAGGATTCGTTTATGCTAAATTTTCGACTTACACAAGAAATATCGGAAACTGATAAAGTAAGAAGCTAGTCTGTGGCAGGACAAGTTGGAGGAGGAGCGATAAAAACTCACTTGACGATGTAGCAGGGTATCTTCGCACTTGCAAACAAATAATGGTAAATAATGAGGAAACTAACGCACAGCAGTTGATTGTATGCAATAGTCAGGATACTTAACAGTATTGGCATAGACAAAACGAAGAAGAAAATACAAAATACAGAATTCAGACATCTGTAGTTATCTATCAAGAGGAAATCAAAGAGAGGGTGATGGAAAAAGTAGTCGTAAAGACTTAAGCAACAGTCTCAGATTTTTTTGTCAGAAGGTGAGTTAAGGGTTAACCAGAGCCCAAACACTGGATCCATAGTGTCCTTGGTCTGGAGCTGAGACGTGGAACCCTGGCTGGTTCCAGACCTGGTGATTCTGGCCGTGTGGGTGTTAGACCAGGTCCAGCCTGTACACAGACTCGTCTGGTGCGTGCTGAGCTAAATAGAGATCCGCGATCTGAGGCCTGTACTTTCTGAGGACTTTGTCACAAAAGATCACTTTCCATGCTCAATGCGATAAAAGATCTACTTTGGATTTTAGAGTTTCGCTGAAAGGACTTGATCGAATTTCGAAAGTCTCGGTGTCACCTTACCATTATAATTACAACGTATGCAGGCATGGCTCGTTGATTATGAGAGAGGAAGGGCTAAAGAGAGATAGAGCGCGACAATTATGATAGCAGTGTGGGTAAAACAGCGATGCCTGGTAGTCACGAGTTTGGGATAATTAGTGTGCACACACCTGGATCTGATCCCGTTATGGTGTGAACACCAGTCTGATGCAGGGCGGCCCTTCAACCACACATTCTCTTTTAGCCCTCTCAGTAATATACAGTGTTATTCCAGTTAAGCACCTGGTTGTGTCTCTAGAGTTGTCTGTGTTAATCCATTGTTTTTGGTTTCATAGAGTTATCATAATACTTGATATTTCGGTAGGCACTTTTAATTCACCGTTTCATATTTTGCAACGCGTTCAATAATGTTGAATAGTCAATAAGGTGTGATTTAATTAATGATCAATGTTTAATGGTTTCAGTAATGAAAAGAGTGTTGTAGATTTAGTATTGCGAGTTCTAATATTTCAATTTTAAGGAATGTAATATAGCTAGGTGACTTGTGATAGAGTTGACTTTAAAAAAAAATAAACTGCGTTTCAGCTTGCTATTTAATTCTTTCTACCTTCCATTTGATTTCAAGGTAGTTGAGGCAGTGAGCAATTCTCATGTGATGATCTTTATGAAGGCTAGGACCAACCATAAATCCCGGAGAATGCTAGATCATAGTTGTGATGACCATGAAACTAACATTTCCCGCATCTTAGCTATCCGTGACATCGTGTTAAATTTCAGGAAAACCCCGTTGTCGCTAAGCCCATGACATGGGTTTCTTGTTTTATGGCGGTTTTGCTCTCATTAATACTAATATGTTTACTACCTTGACTTACGAGCACTGACGGTATAATAAATTTCACTGTTGTTTCACTACAATTAGACGTTTATACCAGTCTCTATACGTCAACTTAAATAATAGCTTAGCCGGGGCCATGTTCATGTTTGTGGAATTCCAAGCTTTAATCTTCTAGATTTATTTGTTTAAGTGTAATGGAATTAAAGATCACATGAGCAAGAGTATTTTAATTAATGAATCATCAGAGATATATTTATGCTTCCTTCATATGGCCACGGGGGTATTCGTCACAGTTTTGAGGGCGGTTTAACAATAAATTTAATTTAAGACATGGCAGTGTTTTTCTTTGGATTTCTGTGACGAAATAAAAGATATCCATTATAATTTATAAAGTTTTATATTATCAATATTATCAATATTGTTATCTTATCAAAGCTTCTTCTTCTTCTTCTTCTTCTTCTTCTTCTTCTTCTTCTTCTTCTTCTTCTTCTTCTTCTTCTTCTTCTTCTTCTTCTTCTTCTTCTTCTTCTTCTTCTTCTTCTTCTTCTTCTTCTTCTTCTTCTTCTTCTTCTTCTTCTTCTTCTTCTTCGTTCACTTGAAAATGACTGCACAGAAAGTCCCGAATCTAGTATATAGTCCACAGTCTTTTGAAGTTCAACCAAGGGTCCATATAGTTTTCTTTCCATGGTATGTTCTTCTGGCCAATATTTATTTCTTGTCTCCTGAAGTTGTCTGCATTCTTGTAGAACATGTTCTGTTGTTTGGTGTCCATGTCCACATCCACAGTTAGCAGAGTTTCCTATTTTGAATTTGTTGTACATGTGATAGTTGAGGCGGTTGTGTCTAGTTCTAAGCCGAAATATAATTGTTTGACCCTTCTTGTCAAGTTGATAATAGTGATCAGGTGCTGCAGTTGGTGGTTTTCTCTTATTTTTAACTATTGCTTTTAGTTCCTGGAAGGTGATTGGTCTGATAGGGGATACAATCCGACCAATAGATTTGGCCGACAGTCGAGTCGAACTGACTCACTGAGTAGCCTACTCCGTGATTGGACAATCCAAAAGCTCAAAGACTTGAGCCAGCTCGCTCCCTTTTTGATATTTATTTTTTGTTAAAAAAAGTAAGATAGGAAAAAAAAAATCTGGATCTCTTCACTATTTAACTGGGCCAGACTGTGGGCGGATAACTAAATAATGCCAAGAACCATTGTCCAAAATCAGAAAGACTCGCAATTATATTGAGTTTCTATAGTAAAATCAAAATATTGTTTGGTCAAGGAATGCAGATCGCATTCAGCTCCAATCCACGATTTCTGTTAAGGGCGATCGCTATTTACTTTAAAACAAAATTAGTTATGTTTGAATGTAACGTGAAATACGCTTTTTTTAAAGAAACAAAAACACTTCCAATATCAGGAAAAAGTCATAGAAAGTATGCTTGTGCACAAGAGAGAAAGAGAGAGAGAGAGAAAGAGAGAGAGAGAGAGAGAGAGAGAGAGAGAGAAGTAGTAGTAGTAGTAGTAGTAGTAGTAGTATTATTATTATTATTATTACTATTATTTATAATATTATCATTTTTAATTATCATTTATTAGCACCCCCATCAGCATCAACAGTATCTCTCAAGTTAATGCATGCGTTATTGTTTCATTCCAAGTATAATTTTCACCGACATCTTTCTTTTCCTGTCATAACGCCCTTATTATCAACTCTCAGAAACGCCGCTGTTATAACCACCCTTAGTGCAAGTTTTGTGCTCTATGCATGGCCTATGTCACAGCTGTCACTGTCACTACAAACCTAACCTGTTCCCAGGAGAGCCCGATCATTTGTTATTCCAATCAAATGATACGCCCCAATGGGTTCTCTACACACAAACTTTACGTGCTATTGTGTTACCATCCTAATTCTTAGACCTACAAAGTCGACACCAGTCCATGTTTTCCCGCCTGAAGGCTACACTGCCCTTAGGGCGCTCACTGCCACAGTTTAAAATGATAATAAAACCACCTGTTCGGGACCATTGTTTGTTCCTGGGAGTATGAAGTTTTTTAACACCACGTAAAGATATATCTGAGTTAATTTTCAATAATACACAAGTTTGAATGAGCTAGACAAAGCGGCTGCATTTGGAACTACATTGGGTGGTTTACTTTGTGCTGCGTAGACCTGAGCTACCAATGTTTGGTGGGAGGATCGGTTAGAATGTACTCGTGAACTGTGAGAAGAAGGCTATGTTTGGATTTCCAACGCTTGTATTTTTAGCTCAGTGGGAGTAAGTTGTCATGAAATTGTTTTTTATTAGTTAATCTAGATCCTGCAAGGTTTCTGGTGGAACTTTCGTGTTGTAATTTAACTAATTATAGTAACAACAGGTGCCTTAACTAGTATCACTGTAATTAAAATCGTTTATTACCATCATCATCATCAGTCATTGTCTTTTAAGAAGTCGTCAAGTCAGGTCTAACTTTTGGTGCGAGCTAAGGACATTACATTGCTACAAATAAAATAAAAAGTTCACAAAGACGGCTCATAATTTGAAAACGCCAAAGGTGTCTTTGAAATATTTACAATTTCTGTATACTACAACTTTCAACATTGAGTTAAATAAGACAACAATAATTATTGAACACTGCCATGGGTAAAATTAATCAATCTACCGGCTCAAATTTTAGTAATATTCATATTTTTGTGGACCGAAACTTTCGTGCTTAAGGTTTGACTCCATTCTAACTGTCCTTGTTCAGTTATAATAACCACATTCCCCCGCCCGCTCTCCTCAGTCGCTCTTATCTCTTTGAGGCTACCTGTGATAGTTCGGAAATCTCTCCCTTTGTGTGAAATTTTAGTAGGAGTCTATAAATGCTGGTTTTTGAAAAGGTTATGACAGCGGTCTAGTCGAATTCTATAGAACCTGGACCATGTTAAGATAATTCTTTCCGTCTCAGTTTAAAAACTTATGATAAGGGTAAAGTTAGTGCAGAGCTTGGTGGACAAGGCGAAGGTTTTGCCTCTGTGCTTTTGCTTTATGTTTTTCTGCTTTACACTAAGTCTTTGAATAAAAATCTCTAGAAAGTAGATTACGTGCGATATTGGCATTCTGTGTTCGACATTTTTGTATGTACTCTGTGTTTTTAAATGAGGAAAATATTATGGCCTTAGAGAGTATTCGGTTTTTGTTGGGTATACATTAATGTTCTTGGCTGTTCAAATTGCAAAGATCAGTTCATTTTACGCAGCCATAGGGATTTGGAGTGTGTTTTGCCAATTTATGATAATTTAACATGCACCGATGCATTGTTTTTTAGCCATAATGAGAGGGTATTGATGTTTTACTCGGTATAGAAAGCATAGAAAATTATTTGGATATTTAGTTGCAACTGTAGAATGACCCAAAACATTTCATAGCCTACTTTTAACCAAATGTTCAAGGTGTTCCAATACCTGTTGCTTTCAGCTTTTTGCGCCATCCGTGTTAATGTTTTTAATTATCTTTAAACTTGTGTAATTGGTTCGGCAGTGTAGGAGATTTTGAAATTTGTTTAACTTTAATTCACATCTAGACGGACCTGTGTTAAGGGAAACTGTACAAAACTGGTGCCCTTTCTGATTTTTATTGAAAACACCATACCAAAATGTAATTCAAATTTGGTTAGATATAGGCATGAAAGTGCGAAGTGCCTCGTGATATTCATGGAGAACAAACTACATGTAGTAAGGTTTACACTGCGGCTTTTTGGCCAGGTCGTACATCTGTCTGTAGACCTGTAGATCTGTGGTTGAGACTGGAACTGGCTCCAGTCTAGTTTTACCTGTGACGGATTATCTCCTGAACCAGCACGCTGAGTCACAATGGGCGACTCGGCCAAGTCTGGTGAAGAGTGGCCCCTCCAGGATGACGCGCCGCCGTGGGCGGGAGGGGCGGAGGAGGCGGCCCTGCGCAGATACCTGTGTCTGGGACCTGGGGATAACTCCATCACACGTCAGCGTTTCACGGAACCGGAAATGGCCGCCAGTCTGGGGCTCACGTCACAGGAACTTGAGATCATTTTCACGGCGCTGGACGCAGATTGTGATGACGTCATCACGCTGACTGAGATGCTAGAGCAGTGGCCAAAGAATGAGGAGGCGGGGGCGGGGGCGGGGGCGGTCCAAACCGACCAACCGGAGCAGGGAAACGAGAGCTCCGTTCAGGGGGAAGGCTCGCTTGTGGGGTCACGCTGCTCTGAAGATAACAAGTCACGTTACACGTCACAGCGGGCGGTCAGTGGCGGGGCAGACGATTCCCAACGTTTCGAGACGATGTTTAGAGCGGTTACAGAGGACAGAACCACGGACAGGGACGGCGGCTGTGGGCACCATAAAGGCAGGCGGCGGTCATCTGTCTTGCTCCACATCTTCGACAGCCGCGCCACGACGCAACCTCTTATCGCCTCGATACCTTCCGCTTCAGATTCGCCCGGCTTGGAGGATATTAAAACACTGGGTGATACCTTGGATCATAATGAGACGGTCTCACCTTCGTCTGTCTCATCATCACCACCATCTCTAACAGCATCCCCGACATCGCCCACTGTATTTTCATCGCCATGTCACCCACCAATCCTATCACCTCTGTCTCCTCGGCGTCTAGTAGATGTGTTCCCACATTCTGCCAAAACGAGTGTCGGTAAAGAAGGAGAATCAAACTTGCTGTCACCAGGTGGCGCACCATGCGATATCTCTCACAATGATAACGACGCTGTTGGAAACACCTCCGCCGTATCAACTCCGCCCACAAGCCCCACAAGCCCCACTACAGCTGTATATTCCAACCACAAGGCGGCCAAGTGTGACCACAGTTGCGTCCACCCGTCCAAACTGACTTTGACGGACCTTATGGCGTCGTCGTGGCAGGAATCCATGTCCGAGTCTCCCTGCATCTCCCAGGGCGGTTGTAAAGACACCCACAAACACGTCAGGCGCAAGATACGACCCGGCCCCGCGGTCTCTGATCAGAGAAGTCCGCTTGTGGCGGACACATCTCTACAAGTTATTGTTCCAAAACAAAGGTCACAAAATCAAAGCCTTGTGAGTGAGAACCTTGGATACTCGGTCGGCCTGTGACTCCCCGCGGGTGGAGCTGTCGCCGCCACCAACGGACTCTGGCAGACGGTCCAGGTCGCCTGGTCTCCAATACAGTACTGTGGACGGAACCACGCCCACCATGCGCAGACTCAGGCCAAAATCGCCGCGTCCCGAGCAGGCCGGAAGCCGCAAACTGGTTCCGGTTCAGGGTCAGGCTACCACGGAGTCTATAGACATGGAGCTAGGGTGTCTCTCAAAATCCAGGTCGGCGCTTTGTGCAAGTTTTGTTGTGTATATGTTGCTTTACTTTATCTTCTTTACTGTGTTTCTCTTTGTTGTTGTATTTGTTGGTTTTCTGTTGCTGCTGTTGTTGTTGTTGTTGTTGTTGTTGTTGTTGTTGTTGTTGTTGTTGTTTTTGTTGTTGTTGTTGTTTTTGTTGTTGTTTTTCTTGTTGTTGTTGTATTCGCTGTTCTTGTTCTTTGTAGTTGTTATTGTTTGCTGCGGTTAACTATCATTCTAATAATTATGGTCAGTTCGAACTTCACAAAGTTGTAACACTTGAAGTAATTAATTTGGTACATGTGTTGTTTGAGTTCTTAAACGACCGTTAAAATCGCAAAATATTTCACTGCAGTAATGAGAATTGAACATTAATTTGAAATGTAAGTTGTGGACCTTTTTTCCTATGGTAATATTAATTTCTAACCCAACTATAAATGATCTCTTTGTCCAGGGGGAAGGCTCGCGTGTGGGGTCGCGCTGCTCTGGGATTAAAGTTGTTTAAAATCACGGTAGAAGTGACTCAACTAGAAAGTGTTTCCGTGCTGTAATAAAATATATGACGTAGCAAAACGGTTACTTTCTTTCGTCGTGTGCTTTTTACCTTTTTTATCATCATAGTTATGGTATCGTGGAACAACTTCACAACAGTAACCCGTACGGTAGACACGCGAAAATTTGTCAAAATGTTATCAGTTAAAAGCTAGTTTTTCATGTGAACAAAGCTATGGATAGTATACTGTATTGTACATGTGCAGCCACCCCTTGTAAGTAGCCGTAAAATTAAGCGGTCGTTCTCGGCACTTACATTCTATACCAATGAGACATAGGCCGACTTGATACTACTCGCGAGTAATTAACAGCTGGGTTAAATTTTCACATTGATTTAAAAATGACACTGACTAATACAATCATGGAAACATAGTTTTCGACCCATGACAGTGGTACGTCCGATATGTTATACTCGCATTGACTCGTGTAACTTATTGGTTCGTACGCAATTATTGTTATTTATAATGTTGTGACTTCAGAGTGCGTAAATCGTGTTACGATCATTTTTGTATCTGAATCTAGGCCTCCTTAAGAACAAGCCAAGTCATCGAAATGATCGGAGTGAACTCGTTTTAGCGTAATGAGGGTAACAGTGAACTCTCTCTTATAAACCCTGACTTTAATTAGTTCTGATTGATACTGAGAGAGGCATTTTTGCTCAGCCTACTCAGCCTACACTGCAACGGTGACAAATGATCCAACTGCGATTACTATTTTAATAGTGTAATTCACTTAGATTTTAATTGCAGTCTTTTGTCTTTTTCGGTGACTTTCCTTGCTATTTTTGGAAGCCTCGGTTTGAATCCAATAAGTCTTGTTTTCTGGGAATGTATAAAACAGAAAATAAGGAATAAATAGATGTAATACCACCTTTATTAAGTGAACCAACATAGACGTAAAAAAGGGTATAACAAAAGAGAAAAAAATATGATGTAGAGAGAAAGAAAGCACAAAATAGAGAAATGGTTATTATTATTGTTCCTGTCTTAAAATCTTGGGTCGTAAGTACAATGTTGCGGTAGCTTACAACTAGTCGCAAGCCTTCTTTATCGTATATTGTTACCACAAGTCGTAAGCTACCGCGCCGTTGTACTTAAGGAACTTGTGTGTTGTTTTAAACAGTCAACTTGATGATGTGAATAATTTGTCAACCAATTCAAACAGGACTGTGACGAATCATTGGTATTTCTGTTTAATGTGAAGTGCTTTTTATGATCAAAAGAATTTTAATGTGGTCTCATTTACAGTGGTATATGAGTGAGTTCAGCCACACAAGTCTTTGTTGGAGTTTAAAGTTTAAAGCATAACTAGAAAATTGATCGATCGGTTCGACTTTGGACAGTATATATGTACTGGCTCCTCTCCTTATTAATTATCAAATAATATTTTCTAAGTTTGTCTTTTCTATTATTAATATTATTATTATTATTATTATTATTATTATTGTTGTTGTTGTTGTTGTTGTTGTTGTTATTATTATTATTATTATTATTATAGGTACAGCTGTGTTGCTTTTATAATTATTATTATTATTAGTATTATTAATACCATTGTTGCTGTTGTTGTTGTTGTTATTTTTATGACTATTACTATTATTATTATTATTATTATTATTATTATTATTATTGTTATTATTATTATTATTTTTGTTGTTGTTGTTGTTGTTTTNNNNTTGTTGTTGTTGTTGTTGTTGTTGTTGTTGTTGTTGTTGTTGTTGTTGTTGTTGTTGTTTTTTTTGTTGTTGTTGTTGTTTTTGTTGTTGTTGTTGTTGTTGTTGTTGTTGTTGTTAATTATGTCATTATTATTATATTCCTTTTGTTTTTGTTGGTGTTATTGTTGCTGTTGTTGTTGTTTTTAGATTATCATAATATTATAATGTGTATTTTTATTATTATAGTCGTACGGTATCAGCAATACAGTTTATATAGTCTGTGAGTTGCGTTAGACGATGCGAGCGCGTAGGACAGGTGGTTTCTCATTGATCTAAGCGAGGCCATCACGATTCGATAAGAGCGGTAGAATAAATTATTGTAGGGTAGCGGTACTCAGAGGACCATATAGGTGGTCTAGTGGCTATTGTTTACTGATTGAGATCAAGATGATTTCGGTTCGAATCCTAGTGTCTGATTGCTTTAGTGCTGCGGTAATAGGAAACACTCTGATATTGTTTGGTCTTCTTCGATCTTTATGAGTTTTAAACCAGTTTTTCTCTGAAGTCCATCGTTAAAGTTGGCAGCTCCGGAATTTCCTGTGACAGAGGCCAAGAGAAGCAGGCGTCCTGTTTGGGGTGGATTTCTTTTCAGAAGCGCAATCGCTATAGCGCTCTTACTGATCAAGAGGATCCGACATATAATATGCCTTGTTCCTTATGGTTGAATTTGTGCTGGTTTGGTGTGACTAAGAGAGATCTTGGTAACTCCCCTCTATGTCTATGTCATTGTCATCACTGCCCTCCGTACTTGTCGGGGTAAATGATATAAACCACAGAGCGCTATTTGCGTCCACCTTGGAAACCTTTTCATAGATGACCCCATCCATAGCCTGCCCTTGCCATGTCCAAATGGACACATCTTTTCGACATAAAAAAGTCGAAGTAGTCGTTCTATCATTTAAACCAGCGATTCTACAGATAGGCGACGTTAGACAAAACGGACTTTTCCTTATCAAAGGTAAGATGTTTTAGACACATGGCGGTCAAGCCGGGGTTGAAATGTGACACTTTATTCGCTTTTAATTTGAAATTCGTACAAACACTCTTTTATATTAAAAAAATCAATAATTATATTTTTGAAATCAGTTTTGCAATTGCACCCTGTGTGACCCGAAGAGGAGAAAAGACCACGTTAAATAACCAATTATTCAGTCACACATTGCAGCGAAAAGCGACAGGGTTGAATAGGACTAGGGTATAATTATAGGCACTGCATAAATCTCGTTATTCACCTGACTAGGTCATAGCGCAGGGCGGAAAGTTAGAGAACATTTGAAATTGCTGGGGCTTATCGATTTCAGAGGAGAACAAAAGGCGTTTGTTTGGACGTTTGCCAAGAAATAAATACAGAACAAAATGCGGTATTACTTAGTCAAAAAACGAGGTGAACCCGCGGAGAAATGTATACCGTTAAATGAAAATTTATATCGAATTCATTATGAAATATCGATGTCTCTTCATTTAAAAATAAAATGTAGACGATCGCTCTCTGTGACAAATATTGCTAAAATATAGTTTATAGTCCAGTAATTAAAGTTCATGTCGAAAACCAAGATTTTGAGTTTGGGCAAAGGGATAAATGGCAGACACTAAACCGTGTATATTATTATAGGTTGTGTAACTCGGTCAAGAAAAAAACCATATGCGATATATAACAGCTTTATGTGCTTGACACCTGTGTCTGTTAAAGGCGACACATCTCCCCGGGCCAACACAGTAGGTAGCCAGGCTCACCTGCTGGTCTACTTGGTCTTTCTAGTCCCAGTCTCTAACTGATCGTTGGATAGGCCCACCCTATAGATTTCTATTAGGGAAATCCATGGCCCACCCTAAGAAACAAACCTGGGAGACAGGGGGACTGATGGTTCAGCCCCCAGACCTTGCAACTACCAACCAGGAAATCCAGGGTTCGAAACCGCATTTCTCCATACCGTTAGAGTTACTGTCGGTATAATTCGATCAGCGATTTGATTGTGTAAATACAGACATGCGGGAATCATAAATAGTATTGTTCGTGACTACATTGTCAAAAGCCTCAGATTAAATTTAAACACAACTAGCGTTAAGGATTTATTATATTTGCACTTATTTTATTGACCAGTTTCTCATACGAATAAAATATATGCCTAATCTCTTGTCGGAGAAATAGAAAGGGAAGCTGTTTTTAACTCCCTATTTTCTTAAATAGGATCCTACATGTAGAAGAGACCACACTGTGGGATTAACGGGACTTGGTCTGCACACTATATACTGACACCTATTCAACCTGTAGGAGCCAAAGCAATCTCCTCGGGGAATCGAACCACTGGCCTCTGGATAGAAGCGGCTCCTCCTTACGGACTGAGCTCCCTAGCCTCTATCTTTGCCAAAATATTGGTTGCTCTCACTCCCCATCACATATTTTCCCAGGCAGTTCAGTCGATAAGGCGGGGGGGGGGGTACGTTAGCTCTGGGGTAGAACATCAGCTTCCGACGCAAAAGGTCTAGGTTCGAGCCCTGGCGATTACGCTCCTTATTGGTTGGATCCGTGTCAGTTTAATGTGATCGACTGATACAGGATCATTGTATCCCCGACCTACCTCGTGTGTGGTAGCACATATAATTGTCAGACGTCAGTCTTGTGACTCGTCCACAATATAGCCAACATTGTGCTGATGTTGGACGTTAAACCAACTCAACAACAACAATAAGGTCAGTCGATAAGGCGCTGCATTAAACCGTAGGAGATTTAAATTAGTTCTGAGGAAAGCCTAGCTGTAAACAGAGCTTCATGTAGTTGTGAGAGAAATCTAGAGGAAAGTAACCTTATCAAAACTTACTCACACGTGCCTTCAACCATAAAACGCTCTGTTTAAAGCTAGGCTCGTATTACACCAACCCTCATCACCTGACTTTAATGAGACAATGTAACGATGGCTAATGGCGCGTGAGGATTAAGTGTCGGGGAAGTTAATTACTATGAGTATGAGCATCGTCTTCACTGCTCATAACCACAGTTACTACTTCGGTTCACTGGAGATGTCGCCCCTTGTTGATGTGTACATCACTGGCATTGCCCTACAGTGAACTCTTATGGTTCGGCGAATATAATGTGTCTACCTTTTTACCATGCTTAACCTATTTGTTTTATCGTCTCTCTCCTTCTCTCTCCCTCTCTCTCTCTCTCTCTATTTATCTCTCTCCCTCTCTCCAATATGCACACATAATAATTCTCTCTGTAGTTATCTCTTGCCCTCTTTCTCCATTTCTGCCTCTCTGTCTCTCTCTCTCTCTCTCTCTCTCTCTCTCTCTCTCTCTCTCACTCTCTCTCTCTCTCTCTCTCTCTCTCTCTTTCTCTCTCTTTCTCTCTCTCAAAAACACACATGATAATTCTCTCTGTAAATATCTCTTGCCCTCGCTCTCAATATACACCCATTTTAAGAAAAAAGAACGAGTTGATTGATACTCTGCATTTTTTGAAATCTCAAAACCTTCATAGTTGTCGCACCATAACTATTATGCCCCAGATCATTTCAGTTCAACAAGTCGCTTGTTGGCCGTGCTCTCTGCCTCCGTCTAGTAAACCTTGCAGCACCGTTTTGGTCAGACTGTTGTGACGAGTGCTGTGGCCTCACTCCTTTTTTTTTAATTCAATAAAAACAGTTAACAAGTATTCCTTTTTCTAGAGTTTGGCTAGTTCTGTTTCCTAGAATCTCCGGATAAGGAGGGGGCGGTGGCCCTGAGGTAGAACATCGGCTTCCGACGCAAAAAGGCTCTAGCCCTGGCGATTCCGCTCCCTATTGGTTGGGTCGGTGTGAGTTTAATGTGACTGGCTGAGGCAGGAGTCATGGCATCCCCGCCCTCTCTCGTGTGTGGCAGCACATAAAATTGTCAGACGCTAGTCTTGGGGTCCGTATATAGTGCTGATGTTGGACGTTAAACCAACTCAACATTAACAACTCCGGATAAAGGTTTAAGATATAACTTTCTTTAGACGTACTTGTTGTTAAACCATCAATTTGACCATCACAACCACCATCGTTATTATCACAATTATTATTATTTCCCCCATCCCCATCTCCAGCCAGGAGCAGGTGTGTGAGCTGTACCAGAACCTCCACACGGCAGAAAACCCGGAACTGCTGACCCAGTTCGAGAACATCGTCCTCAACGTCATCCATGACGTCAGACGCTACCAGCTGGAAAACGAGCGCCTCGAGAAGACATATCAGAGGTGAAGGACGTTCTATAAATAGAATCCATACAATAAGTTCCCCTTTCATTTAAAATCATTTTCTCTTTAATGTCTTTCTAAACTGTATCTGTCTACAGCCACCTATAGTTATATCTATAATTATGTCTGTATTCCATATCCTACTAAATACAAACCCAGTCATCATAATTATTCTTACGGTTTTTTCTATTTTTAGCTCACTTTGTACATCTCTCTGTTGTACCTTGTAAGCACATTTTACCTATATCTATTAGTGTTATGATCTCTTATCATATTTCTGTTATTATGAAGACAACATCGTATCAATGGGGAAAGGTTATCCATTACTGTTGGGTATTTTTACAGCCTTACGATGTAATTGTCTCATCCCTTGCTCTATTTCATTGAAATCTATTTTTAAACGAGCTAATATTAGTTTGTGTTGACTGTATTAAGAAAAGTCTTGACTTGGTGAAACATGGCCATATCAAGCGCATTTACTTCCAGGCACTTCCAACGAAATTCTTGGAAAAAATTTACCGCCACACCCAGGCTTCCCTAGATACCAAGCAAAGTTTGCTGGTCAAACACAATTAAGAGTCAAAGAGAACTATACCATCGAACTCTTATGCACAGTTAGAGCAATTTACATTGTTGTTGATTAGGCTGGGTAGTCTGAAAGAAGCTTACCCTTTAAGCGATATTTTGATCTTATTGTGTTAAAACTTATTGTTTAAACGGAACTGGCCACTGCTACTCTTAGCGTACGACGATGAGACGGTCAGTGCGATGATCTGGCCTGTGATTGAGAAGGCTTCATTTCTCACTATATTGGCACACAACTGGTTATTAAATGAGTCCTTGTCCACATTGGCAAGGAGAGTGGTGGGCGGGCCGGTGTGGGTAAACAAGTCGCAAAAATACCTTCTCAAAAAGTTCCATTTGGTAAAAAAAAAAAGTATGTTAGAGCTAGTTTCAAACAAATCAATTGAAATCAATTTATTAGCTGCTTGAGCAATTAGATATAGTAGAGAGCTTCAAGCAAAACACGTAACGACAAATAAGTGCCAGATTGATTTATGAAGTAACTTGTTTCAATGCACATGGATCAGTGATGCTGTTGAGCAATGATGAAGATAGGATTGTTTCGAACAGGTAAGTAAGCATTGTTTCAATGATCTCTGGGCATGTTCACTCTTTACGTGAGACTTACATATACCCTCCAACCTCACCTCTGCAGGGAAAAAGATGAACACCTCAAACACTTGCGGCGCCTGGAGGAGGAGATGGAGCAGCAGGTCCAAAGCGTGGAGGAGCGGGTTCGAAGACAGGTAAAGAGGGAGAGTCAAGAATGTGTTTAGTTTCACTGAACATTGGTCTGTTACAAAAGTTTTAGGTGTATGTATAGATGGGCTTGACTATGTCGTATTTGTAGGATCGATTATTAGTCATGCTTTTTTGTTGTTATCTTTTTTAGTTTATTTGCTGTTTGGCTTTTTGTTCTGTTTTTGTCTTTTGATAAATACCCATCCGGAAAGGTTTCGACAACGTCTAGCGTAGGTTCGAGTCTGACTAGTGACGTTATGTTGGATCGTCTTGGGACCTTTTTCTGATATTCTTAGTATCTTTCTCTTAATCTGTAGCGGGTTGAAAATGTTGTCATGGGGGAGGTGGCGGGGGTCAACTTCAGATGAATTTCGTTTTAAAAGATCATTGTCAATGGGACCATAGATCTAGATTCATCAATGAAAACATATCTCGAGACCTTCACTAATTAAACAGTGAATAAATAACCTGCAAAAGTGGTCTTATGGATTTGAAAACACTGTTTAAAAGTGTTTATGTATTGCATTTTGATTTTGTAGAACTAGCTAACTATTTTTATCGTTTCTGTTCTTGTTTTGTCTTTATAGGAAAAAGAAAAGCTTGAATCGGAGAAGGTTGAGCTACGAAACGTGCTTGACTCTGAGATTGTGATGCTGCAGCAGAACCTCACCAAGCTGCAGGCGGTAAGGACCTAGTGATCTAGTAGGCCTAGATTGAATGCACAAACAAGACATAGCTTACGTCTCGTTGTAACAATATAAAAATAAGAAGATTTAAGACGAGACGTAATCTACGTCATGTTTGTCCATTTTACCCCTAGTGTTCTAGAGAGTTAGAGACTTGGAGTGAGTGAGTGAGTTTATTTTTACGGCACGTCAGCATGGTAACGGCTATATTGTGCCAATGATGTCCTAGGGCAGTTATTACATTATACAAGTAGCAGCGGTGACTCCTTTATCTCTCTGAGTGGTAAAAGCATAAAAGTTGAGTTTAAAAGGTTATTTACAAGTAAAGGGTACATACAATTGTTTAAAAGATCCATGTGTATGATTGTCACAATTAAGTTTTATTATTCACACTAATGTCCTTCAGATACCTCAGTAGGCGCTGAGGACTAACATACGTAAATATGCTCTGTTATGGTTTGGAAGCAAGGTACAGATTTCTTTCCCGGTGAAAAAAAAATTAGAAGACTTAGAGACTTAGAGACCTAGTGATCTAGAGACGCATGGATCTAGTTTGAGTCTTGCTATTATGGCCAATTCTTTAGGGCGGGCAGATTAGATCAATGTAGAGATCGGGCTGTCTGATACAGGCAGCAAGGCAATAAACGAGATTGAATCAAATAATACCTTTATAACTATATATCTTAACACAAATCAAGCCATCTAGTTATAAATAAAATTTTTAGGCCAAGAGAAATAATGGTGGGGAAACAATCTCATTATAACTATATATGGTAAGAATGTGGAACGTGTGTAGATCGTACTATTTTTGTATACTTCAAGGTAAAACATATTAGCTGTGTGGATGTCAAGCAATCATTTTGTAACTAAAGACATTACGAAACAAACATTTCGGGATAGTTTTGGCTTTCTACAAATACAAGTTGTAGACAACTTTCGGGGAAATACTTTTTCTTTTCTCTCTCTCTCTCTCTCTCTCTCTCTCTCTCTCTCTCTCTCTCTCTCTCTCTCTCTCTCTCTCTCTCTCTCTCTCTCACTCCCTCTCTTTCTCGCCCACGCTCTTTTTTCCGCTCATTTCGACTGCAAGGCAGTAATCCAGCACGAGGACACAATTAAAGCTGTTCCACTGTCGGACATATAGCCAATCTGCCCACAGACCACTAACAATACATTATCCCCGCCCCTTCCGCCCATAGACCACTAACCATACATTATATCTCCCCCCTCCTCCCCCTTGACCTGTTCAGGACGGCGGCAGTAACCTGGCCAAGGGTCAGGAGGAACACCTGAACAACCTGAAGAAGCGGCTGGAGGAGATCCAGCACGAGAACCGGATGCTCAAGTCCGAGCTGACCGACGCGCAGACCAACCTGGCCTTGACCCGCAGCCAGATGACCTCGGTCAAGCAGAAGCTGGAGGAGAAGAACCACGAGCTCGAGGTGTAAGTGCCCTGTTTGTTTGTTTGTTTGTTGTTTGTATGTTTGTTTGTTTGAGGTTGTTGTTTTTGTATGTGTGTTTGTTTGTTTGTTTGTTGTTGTTGGTGGTTAGTTTTTCTTGTTTATTGTTGTTGTTGTTGTTGGGTTTTTTTTGTTGTTGGTATTGTTGTTGTTGTTAGACGCGCGCGCAGACCAACCTGGCCTTGACCCGCAGCCAGATGACCTCGGTCAAGCAGAAGCTGGAGGAGAAGAACCACGAGCTCGAGGTGTAAGTGGCTTGTGTTTGTTTGTTTATTGCTGTTTTTGTGTGTGTGTGTTTGTTTGATGTTGTTGCTGTTGGTGGTGATGGTGGTGGTTTTGTTATTTTGTATGTTTGTTTGTTTGTTGTTGTGGGGGGTGGTTTTGCATGTTTCTTGTTGTTGTTGTTGTTGTTGTTGTTGTTGTTGTTGTTGTTGTTGTTGTTGTTGTTGTTGTTGGGGGTGGTGGTGATATTGTTGTTGTTGTTGTTGTTGTTGTTAATGTTGTGTGGTTGTTGTTGTTGTTGTTGTTGTTGTTGTTGTTGTTGTTGTTGTTGTTGTTGTTGTTGTTGTTGTTGTTGTTGTTGTTGTTGTTGTTGTTGTTGTTGTCGAGCCGTTTTGAATCCGGTGGATATAATTATGGTTACGTATTTATTCGATAATTATAATATATTGCGACATGATTACATCGTTAATTTTTTCCAGTAGTGAGATATAGTTCTAACGAATTTGGGCTTTAGAGTGATATAGTTCGATAAATATTTGTTCGGTTCGGATAAATATCCGATTCTAACCTGTTTAAATGTCAAATGACAAACTAGTCATACATGCACTACATGTATTTATATCTTTTGTACGCGTAGACATTTGGTTCTAATCAGATTTGATGTGACCGTGAAATCATTATACCTCTCTTTTGATCAAGTAGATAAGATGGTGGTGTTAAAGGATTGTTTTATGGTTTTAATTAGGGTTTTTCCCCTGATATCCTCAAGTTACATTGGTTATCATTGAGGATTATATTTTGTTTGAACTAAAATTGAAGATAACTATTATTGCTTTTCAATGGACTGGTTTTACAGGTTTATCGTAATTTTCACTCACACATTCTTCCTGGTCTTATTTGATCGTGTATTTCTATTTCAGAGAGAACAAAACTGTAGAGGATTACCTGAACGAGCAAGACAAACTTCGCAGGCAGCTCCAGATGTTACAGTGAGTACAAAAATGTTTGGTGGAAAAGAACAATAAAACCATTTTTAAGAATACAGAGATGAAGGGTAAGGAGGTAGAGAGATAAAGAGAGCATATAAAGAGGAAGAGGAGAGAGAGAGAGAGAGAGAGAGAGAGAGAGAGAGAGAGAGGTGATAAAAATGGTGTTAACGTTTATAATACATTAGATAGTCCGTGCCAGTATTCGAACGTGGAATTTCTAAGTTGTTAGCCAAACGCTCTACTCACTGGTCTTTGTGGTAGCCTTGGGCAGGACAAAAGTCAGTCCTTCTTTCTAATGTTACCCATTGTGGAGATGTAATTTGGTGAGAGATACAACCGCTGCATTTAACAAGCAGAACGCCGCTACCTGAAGGTGTCTCTCTTTTTCTTACAAGTCCCCTAAGGCTTTCTCATCATCATCATCATCATCATCATCATCATCATCATCGGTATTTTGATTAACGTGCAGGTACTGGGGCAACATCCACATCAGTGGACCCCCTTCCAGGTAGCTGGCTTGCTGCACGCATGGCTGATCTCACACCAGATCTCCAGGTGTTTCTGTCATGAGGGTCAGTTGTTGAGAGTTTCCAGTCTTTCCGATCCCTCTCTGTCACCTGCTTCCATGTCATTCTGGGTCTCCCTTTTCCACGACTTCCTGTTACTTGCATGTCCAATGCTGTCTTGATAGCTCCGCTTGACCGTTCCACGTGGCCATACCACCGGAGTCTTCTCTCCTTCAGAATGAGGTTCAGGTCCTCAAGGCCAAGAAGCGTCAATAGCTCATTTGACCTAGTGGTGGCCACATCTTCTGGCTTCACATTGCAGATCTGTCTTATCATTGCCCTGTCGTTTCTCTGCAGGCGTTGAAGGTTTGGCTTGGTCAAGGGCCATGTCTCGCTAGCATGGAGCATTGCACTCCGCACACAAGTGCTGTACACATGACCCCGCGTCTTGTATGAGAGGTGGCGAGACAAAAGAACTGGTAGTAGTTCTTTAAACTTCTTCCAAGCTGTCTTCACACGTGTTGTGGTTGCAAGGTCACAGCCACCAGCTGCCGAGAGCATATCTCCCAGGTAGCAGAAAGAAGCTACGACATCCAGCTTGTCGGATCCCACCTGGACTTCACTCTGTGGTCTGCCATCGATTGGTCTCGCAGTTCCCTGGCATCGACTGCACTTGAAATCGGAGTCCTTCGTCAGGCGTTTCAACCCGCTGCATTTCTTGTGTACCCACGTCTTGCAGCCTTTCTAAAGCATAATAGCAAGTTTTCTAAAGCATAATAGCAAGTTTTCGAGCAGTATTGTGATTTCTGTTATGTTCCAAATGCATTATCTATCTCTACCTGTATTCGGTTTTTATCCTTAGTACTTTTCTTTTTGCTCCCACCCTACCTCCACCGCCTCTAAAAATATGTTTATTTCTCTGCCTTTTGTTATACTGTGAACTTTAGATATCGCCGTCTATTTTGAGCTAATTTATTTTTACAAAAACCAGTCAAATCATTAAGTAAATCAATGATTGTGTGTCCCCTGCCCTCCCCAGCGAGGCGAACAAGACGCTCCTGGACACGAACGACAACCTGCGGGAGCTGCTCGACTCCTCGCCTGTCGCGACCCCCTACAAGCGGCAGGGATCTACGGATGTAAGCAGCGGTTTAGACTTTGCCTGTTGTAGAACCTTTGTCCTACACTATGTTTAGTGTTGTGTGGTATGTTTGCCTGCGTGTTTCTTGAAGACGTTATTGTTTTACTACAAGCTCAGTGCTCCACGGATGTAAGCAGCGGTTTAGACTTTGCCTGTTGTAGAACCTTTGTCCTACACTATGTTTAGTGTTGTGTCGTATGTTCGCCTGCGTGTTTCTTGAAGACGTTATTGTTTTACTTCAAGCTCGTAGGGCTCCACGGATGTAAGCAGCGGTTTAGACTTTGCCTGTTGTATAACCTCTTGTTGTGTCGTGTGTGGGTGTGCTTTGTATGTGTGTTGTTTGTTTCCCTGAATGTTTCGTGAAGACGCTATTGCTTTACTACAAGCGGCAGGGCTCCACGGAACTTTGCTAGTTGTAGAACATCTTGTCCTACACTATGTTGTGTGCTTTGTGTGTGTGTGTTTTATGTTCGCCTGCATGTTTCGTGAAGACTTTGTTGCTTGTTTTACTTCAAGCGACAGGGCTCAATAGATGTGAGCAGCGGTTTAGACTTTGCCTGTTGTAGAAACTCTTGTCCTATACCATGTTGTGTTGTGTGTGTGTGTGTGTGTGTGTGTGTCGTATGTTCGCCTTTATTTTTCGTAAAGACGCTATTGTTTTACTTCAAGCGGTAGGGCTTCACGTATGTAAGCAGCTGTTTAGACTTGGCTGGTTGTAGAACTTCTTGTCCTATATCAAAATTACCATGTTGTGTGGTGTTTTTGTGTGTGTTAGCCTGCATGTTTCGTGAAGACATTGTTTCTTTACTTTAAGCAGCAGGGCTCCACGGATGTAAGCAGCGGTTAAGACTTTGCCTGTTGTAGAACTTTTATTCTTTTGAATAGAAACTTTTTTTGGTTTAGTATAACTATTCCAAGAAATATTCGGTGTCCTTCTTGTTTAGCTATTGTTTTTATTAACATACTCAGCCATTATTGATGACATATTGATTTTGTGGATATAACTATGTTTGTTTCCCATATATATCTACTATCCAATGTATTTTCTATATCCAATATTCATCGAACTCTACATGATATATCACATCGTTTAATATCCCCAAGTATCAAATATGTGCGCCTTTATTATTATTGTTGTATCGATATTGCATTAACGCCAGCACTAGAGTGTTTATAATTACCCTCCTCCCCACCGCCAACCCAAATTTCCGACAGAAGTTAACATGATTTGATTACCACGTTTTCAAGCATACAAAATTGAGAAGTTTCAAAGACATTGTCCAAAATAGCCACAGTGCCGTAAAAACAAACTCACTCACCTGAACGATATAATGACGTTAAGCATAATTACAAGTTTTGTAGAAAGGAAAGACAACTTTTTATGGTGTCCTTCAAGTAAAGATCGGGTTGTTTATAACATTTAAATCTTTTTGCGACAATAAATAAATCCTAAAGCGCTATTCGCATATAACTATTCTGTGATCTATCTGCCAGGACTGATGTCACAGTTCGTAGCATTTTCTTTTACTATTCATGTCACGAATTGAAAGGGAACTGCACCAAGAGTTTTCTCTCAACACTCCAATACATATAGAAAAGAAGGAAATAAAAACATAAAAAATCAATAGTTCACCAACTCCTACATTATTGTCACAGCCAACAATTTAAAAAGCAGTGACTCAAAAAACATCTTTAAGATGGCCATTGGCGTCTAAAATGTGGTTTTAGAGCGTGGCATTCATAGCTTTGAAAGACTTTATTTTAAAATGTCAACTGAGAATCCCCTGTTATGAAATATATCCATTGCATGAGTAGATTTTCTGCGGCAGACTGTGTATGATATTCTTGTGTAGTCCCTACCCCACCTCTAGCACTGTATTTTCTTTTTTGTTTCTTGTTTACTGTATGAGCTTGGGGGTTTGAGAAATGACAATAATCCGTGGGCCGCCTGCGCATGCGCTAAATGCTTCAGCAACTTGCCTCTTTGCTAGTAACAAAACAAATATAAAAGTATTGAATTTAACCTGTGAAAAAGGCCCCTGGTAAGGCAAAGTGAAGTACAGTGTATTTAGATTGTTACATATTGCCCTTGCAAATTTAAGTTCAGGCAAACATAATAACGCAGTCTGATTGTAAAATATCCCAGTTAAAGAAGATGGTTTAGGATGGAAAGGACATTATCATTGCTAGATATTTTATCCCCTCCGCGCCTCTCTCTCTCTCTCTCTCTCTATGTCTCTCTTTCTTTCTCTCTATCTGTCTGTATGTCTCTCTGTCTCTGTCGCTCCTTTGCAAAAAAAAATAGTATTATCTCTACATAAGACTTATATCGAAGGCATAGTGTCTGTTTTCACATGTTCAATATTTTGTTTATTAATTTAAATGGAATTTATTCATAGTTAGTATAATTATCTTTGTTTGGTATTTATATTGTTATTTTTTCCTTTTGTTCGTTTAATAGTAAACCTTGTTTTTTCTCCCTGTTACCTTTTTCTCTTCGTTGTTGATCCCCGTTTGGAAAACCCCATACACCCATCTTGTTTACCTAAGTTTGAACTCGGGGCTCTTTACAAAGTAAGTGTGCGGTTTTTCATTTACACCACTCCAGTTCTGGTTTCTTTGCTGTTTGCATGACGCTATTTAACCCACACCCAACTGTCGCTCGCTACCTTGCTAGTTTGCTAGCTTGCTGCTGGCTTGTTAACTTGCTAGCTTGCTTATTGAGTCACCTTTCAATATTTCATACACTCAACCTTTTTTTCCTTTCTCTTTTTGCTTCACTTTCAGCACAAAGAAAAATGTCCACCACGTATAATATGCTTACTAAATCGTGTTGTTTTCTTTTGCTTTGCTTTTACGTTGTATTTAATGAACTTTTTGTGGCTATCCAGAAGGTCCGGATGTTTAAGTGTGTAGTGCCTAGAATAATTATGGCCAAGCTCTGCAGTCTGTGGCGTATTCCACTGTTTCAATCGCAGAAATCGGGCTGTTAAACGGTCTAGATAAATCTGAACGTTTACTTTTCAGTAATAATCTAGCAAAAAACAGTATGATTGCTTAAGTTGTGGTCTTCATTAAAGCCCAAAACTCCCAATTATCTATGAACAAAAACATAAACGTTTCTAAGCAATATGGCGTCTATATATTCTAACATCTAGCCAGTATTGCCCATGTACATGCGCCAGGCATTTTGGTTTTAAATAACGTTTAGATTGAGAACAATAACGTTTTCTTCTTCAAAATTAGGGACTTTTTGGTGTAAAGTATTGGTAGATGAAAGAGTCTGTATAATTGATTAATGATTGAATTAGTTCAGTCTGTAGTAAGAATGTAGCTCATTATTTTAAACCCTCTAAGTATTTCAATCCTCATTTCTATTTATATGTAAAGACAATAAGAGAGATAAAACTTGCTTCGTGCTCTTTTCATTTCTGTGTGTGGAGTTTTCTAAACTTCTACCCAACACCTCCTTTATTTTTTTCCTTTGGTTTTGCTTGGAGTGGTCAATAACCATTTTTACAGTACTTGTTACATAACCCTTTCCAGATTAAAAACTTTTGAATTTTGCTGCGGGTCTATCTTTGTAACATATTTAGGTAAACTAAAATGACGGAATGAGAATATTAACTTAAGAAAGTTTAACGTAAACTTTGGGGAAGTCCTTATCTATTCATCTGAATCTGTATAGCTCGAGAAGTTATGCAGTACTGTTTTAAGAAAATCTTCACGCCAACATTTGTGAACATCATCATCAAAGCTTTTTGCAAAACTCGGAACGGGTGTTGATGGGTGTCCAAGATCTGATGTTGGGTATGCTATTACAGCATACTTTTAATTCCAACACTAGAATTTTTTGACAATTTTTTAAGCACGTGATTTTGTTTTTATTTGTTTCACTTGAAAAATTACACTTTAGATTAAGTTTAAGAATTAGGAAGCATCATGTTTGTTTGTTTTGGTTGTTGTTGTTTTTTTCTGAGGCTCCTAATTGTAATTTATAATTTTTCAACGTTTTATGGTCTAGTGTAGATATGCATGAATTACAAATCTTTTCACAAGTTTTTAATATTTTTCTGCCAGGCCACACAAAACTGAAAATCGATTTGATCACATTTGCGAATAATGATTATGTTACATGACTCACCAACATTTAATATTTGATCTATAACCGAACCATGCATGTTCCTATGGAGTGTGTTTCATGCAAAATATCTTATCTGGGCTGCTTATCGCATCAAAAGTCTTGGGAATTGAGTTAAAAAACAAGTTTAATATACCTGCCTTCGTTATCAACGAAAAAACGACATATTTTTTTCTTCGAATGTGCATGTTTCTCTTACATTTTAACTATTTCCATTTGTTTTTCTCTGGTGTGATTCCCTCTGTCTTCAACCCACGACTACGCACATTAACCACACTTGATAAACTCGGTGGAAATGTTTTCCTTCGCCGGTGGAAGTATACCTTGCACAACACCTTTACTTAGTTTCTTGCACCGATCTAAACATTTTAGTGAATGAAGAGTGACAGGCCAGTACTTGGGTCGTTTATTTCACTTCATTTTTTAACCAATATTTTATAGTAGTTTGGACTTTTTTTTATTAATTTATTGAGTGATCTAGTTTAGTATATTTACTGTTGAAACAATCAGCTTTGTCAGAATGTCTTCTTTTAGAAATGCTCAACTTATCGGCATCAAGCTAGTGAGCGCCTGTAGCGCAGTTAGATAGTGCTCTTGTCTGACAAGTTCAAGGTCCGATGTTGGAATCGCGTCTTTTGTTCCCATCTCCCGAAAAGTTTCATCGAGAAACCCAAATGATGTAAAATACATACCAAAAATAAATGTAGCGTGATCATTAACAACGTAAAATTTTCAACAAACTCACAAACGGACCTCTGTTGACCATTTAAAGCTTTTCTGCTTTCCCTTAACGCCACCTCATAGTTAAACTTGTAATGCTAGAACTGTATTTACATAAATGTGTTTAAAAATCAACCACTGCCCTCCCCTTTCCTACCTTACAGCTACACTTCTATCTCCATCAATGTTCCAACAAATCAACCTTATATGAACCTTTTCCTCTCTCCTCTGCTCCCCCCTCCTTCCTCCCCTTCCCATTCCCTCCCTCCTAGCTATACTTGTAATACAAGCAATGTATTCACATCAACATGTTCTTAAATAAATGTCTATCATCCCTCCCCTCCCTCCCCGATTTCAGATCTTTACTTCTGATTCCAGAACTGTATCTTCATCAATGTGATAACAAATCCATCTTAAAATAGTATCACCACCCCACCCCTCCCCCCC
>RQTK01000637.1:133014-148512 GCA_003991915.1 Elysia chlorotica
GGGGGGGGGGGATAATTAACATTAGAGAAAATAATGTATAAAAAGGGAGATAAAAATTACGAGAGAAAAGGTTCAACAGAACTGTTTCGTTGGGCTTTTTTATGTTGGAAATAGGGGAATCAACTTCCAGGTCAATCTGTGTTCCTCATGTGACCATCGTGAAATTTCTCAACTGCAAAGATGTTATATAAACCAATATTTGTCCTCCTCAGGTTGCTCCGAACCAATCAGGACCTCGAGGTTAAGTCTGTCGGCATGCAGATCCACAACATGAGCGCCAAGAAGAATTCCTCGTCCTGCTGCAGCAGGCAATAAAGTCATCCACGGAGAATCAACATGCATTAGAATTATCGTGAATTGTACGTCACGTAAGAACCTTCCATGTAGACCTCAAGATATGGAGGGACAAAGACAGGTCGCTCTTTGGGTATTTTCTGGCTAATGCTAGGTGTTTGATTCTTTATCTTCTTTGATAAAGTTGCACGCCATTATGAAATTGAAAGCATGACTAAGAAAGGAATGGTGGATACATGTACCATTATTTTGAATCGAAAGTGTAAGATATTCGGACACCATTATGCAGGCATGAAGGGTAGGGAAATAGCAGTGTGATGTGTCGAAAGTGTCGATCGATCCAATGCTTTTCATTCTCATGGATTTTTAGAATGAATACACATTTTGGCGGATTAATCAAAGGTAGGGACTTGGTTTATTAAGTTGTCAGAACTCTGAGAGAAAGGTTTAAAAATGCAGTAACACCGGGTTGGTTTTAGTTCAGGGTCCCTGGATTTCCCGAAGAACCCTCAGTGGAGACATGGAAAGGCCTTTAGATTCGAACCATGCATCTTCCGCTCGGCTGTCTGTAGCACTACTATCAGAACTATCTGGCGTCCGAATAATACTTTACATACTCGTACAATGTGTTAAAGAAATCTATCGTATAAGTTGTTTCCACACAAAAAAACGACCCTTTTTGAGGGTGCAATTCTAGATATTAGTTACTCTATAAATTAAAGAGGCAAGGTCTTGTTGGTGGGTTGGGTTATTGAATTTCATGATATGTGGATGTACCAGATCACTTTAGAGAATTTGGTTCAGACAGAAAGAGTAGCCTAACTTTAGTCTAAATACAAATATCATATTTAGCATAGAACAGAATGGGTGAAATAAAAGTAGGGCTGCAACTTTCTAAGTAACGATTGTGCATATATCCATGTTTTCTGTTTATATTTCATGGTGATACTCATGAGTTGTGTATTTATTTAGTAAGAAATTATATTGTGATTTCATCTTGTGTAAACTAATCATGTGATAATATTTCATTGTTAAAATGAAAGTAGAAAATGGTGAGAGAACTTTGATTTGATTGCATGTTTATAGTCTCATGTTGTACATACAAAGCGCTACCTGTATATCCATTGCTGTTAAAATGACTTTGTAAAGAGCAATAATTTACTATGGTATAGCAAAGGTTTCCTTATTCAGGTGTGAGTCATTTTGTTTATGAATTAAACACCTTTAAAACAATATTTACTCCTAGAAAATTGGAGAAAGGTTTCATTCTTACAGATTGATAGTCTAAAAAACTCATAGATCCTCAGACACCATCAGATACTCAAAAATACTTACAGTGCCTGTTTTCAACAATACATGTACCATATGAAATTAAAAGAGATGACCAAAATCATTCAGCCGTGTGCAATTAGGCTTCTTGTGAAACTATATTTCTGTCAGAAAAGCTTTTACTGTTAAGGTAATTTTGAATCAATCAAGGATATTGTTAAAGTTGTTGACAAAAACCGCGGGGTACAACTTCTGCTTCTGTATAATTGTGTCGAACATTATATAAAGGAGTACAAGCACATCTTGTATTGTTGGGATGCAAAATTGTCTTATACTTATAGATTGTGACGTGTGCATAAGGACCCTAAGGCGTTTAGACTGTATAGAGTATATCATTACATTTTGCCAAGTCTCAAACTAAACATTTCATTGTGAATTATGTGTACCTGTGTAACCATACCATACGTTTTTTTGTTGCAAACTTATACATGATTTGTCAGTTTTGTGAGATTGGTCGGTCTTCCACTATGTTAATAGTGCCTTTACATATATATATATAATTGTACATAGATCTAAAGAATATGTGTAGAATACTTGAATATTTATCATGATGCATACATTGGCAAACATATAACCGTCTTTAGTGCTAATTTAACGTTCGTTCATGATGGAAAGGTTTCTTTGTGCCTTCTTTGATTTTATTATTGTGATAGAACTGAACAGAGGTTGTTTTAATTTAAGACCAAATACACTTTAGCCTCCACCTAACAAAAAAAGCTCTAACATTTAGTTGTCAGTTTTTGTATTTTTTAATTGTTTTTCTTTTTGTTTGCTGTCTTCAATTAAAAAAAAAAAAAAACAGTGAACATATCACATTAAATAGTAAATGATTGTTGCTTTACACGTGCAGGTTTAGAAAGAAAAACCAACAATTGTGGCCTTCTTTAGAATAAACCTATTATTTGTATTGAAAAACAAAATAATAATGTTCTTTCTTTTTGAACATTCACTTCCACTTCCACGTGGGGGGGGGGGGGGGGGGGAAGTGGCTGCCGGGGGGGGGGCCCTGGGGTAGAACATCGGTTTCTGACGCAAAAGGTCCGTAGTTCGAGCCCTGGCGATTTCGCTCCCTACTGGTTGGGTCGGTGTCAGTTTAATGTGATCGGCTGAGACAGGAGTCATGGTATCCCCACCCTGTCTTGTGTGTGGCAGCACATAAAATTGTCAGACGTCAGTCTTGGGGTCCGTCCACAATATAGCCTATATAGTGCTGATGTTGGACGTTAAACCAACTCAACTCAACTCCACTTCCACTATTCTCTTGTTGAGCAAGTAACACATTCACGTTGCCTACAATGGTTTGGAACGTTTGAAGGACTGTTGATTGCATATATATCTATGACTTAGTGACTAGATAAGCTTTTTTTCTGTTACTGTTGTGATACAATTACAATCAATAGTTTGTCATTTGCTGATACATATATATACCTTTGATGTTTATTTTACACTTGTTCAAAAAGCTGTAATTGTTGAGCCTTTACTTATTACATAATGCTGTTGTTATACATTCCAATTTTGAAGCAATCTTTGTGGGGAGAGGTACATCGATTTAGCAAGTTTCTTTTTATTCTATTCATATCAACCCAGATGTTTTACACAAAATGTCTTTTGACCCTTCCATATCTCATACATGTATTAAAAATTGCTTTAAAAACTTAAACCATTCCACTAAACATGTGTATATCTATAATTATTAATAATAATATTTCAAAACCATGTGTTTTTTCTCCATTACGTATATACCTTTTTAAAGTCATGTAAAATATCCAAATATATAATCAACTATGTAAATTATACAGTTCTTTTTCTTTGTGCTTCATATAAATATACTCATACTCATTTATTCCTTTTTTTCCTTTCTTTTTGGTAATCTTTGTTCAAGCTTTTGGCAGATTCCAAGCAAAATCTGTATATTCTTCAGCCAGTCAAGCTGATGGCCTGTACAATCCAACCTACCATTCTAATCTTTATCGGACGGGTGTTTTCAATGTTATTTTTTAAATTGTTCTCATACTTACAACATACGCATACACATTTACATCTTGCAATCTTGGCTCTTCGCAGTTGCTGATGCTGTTTTGTTTTGTTTGTTGTTGTTTTTTTTAATTATTTACTGCTATGTATTTATCGCATATATTTTTCCCATATTAATCGTTTTACACCAGTCTAATACTAATTCATTTTTTTTTTCATTTTTACATTTGTTTGTTCCTTTTGTTATATTGATATAAAAAGGTTAAAGAATAATATAACGTTTTAATCATTTCTTTTTCCAAATGTCAAAATATTGCTCATGCATATATATAAAAATTTTACCGCACAACTTCGGACCAAAAGCATTTTTATTATTCTTTAATAATTCTTTAAAAAAAGGAGAGGTTAAATTGTTTCAAAAAAACTTGTTTAACAGCAGGCTGAGAATTTTTTTTATCTTCTGGTGAATTACTTTGTTTTATAACTGAAATCAATAATCTTTTTTTTTATAATTCCTGAAGGGAAAATATCAGAAGGAAAACTGTTTGAATACATGTACATGTTTTTATATTGTGTTATATAATTTTTTAAAGAAATAAAAGCATTCCATTATAGCAATTACATTTTTTTTCAATGTGCTGGTCATATTGGGAAAATAATTGGTTTACTATTTTCAAAAGTTTGTAACCTAAAACGTAAAAAGCATAATATATTTTTCTTTTCGTGTACCGCTATCCTTCTATTTTGTCTCCTCTGTTCTTGAGATAATAAAGACTAATGCTATGTAGAGAGATGTGCACAGATAGTATCTATCTACATACCCAAAACTTTCTATTTGAAAAGACTGAAAATAAATGAAAGTTCTCACAGGCACCATGATTAGATAGAATATGCATTCCGCCGTCTCATAAAGGAATCGTCATGGTTGTGATACGAGTTATCACTTACGACCTGGAGTTGTGTGGTCAGGCTACACTGATTCAATGGCAGATAAGTTTGTTTTGACTCGATCTACAAAAATCATCGTCTTCACATCTGGGCCGATTGAGGCTGAGAGGTGTGGCTGAAAAACACAGCAATTCTTACCCTGAGATTGTCAATACATGTAGTATCAAGTGATATTAAAAAATTGTTCATGAAGCTTTTTTAAATCAGATCTTCCATTTTCACTTGTATTCTCATTGTCTCCTCAAAAGCTACAAAGAGACGTACTAATCTCCGTTATGAGAAAATAGTTCTCATTCCACGTAACGTGTATCAGGTTTACTTATCAGGAAAATAGTCATGCTCTCTCAGTTCAAAGAGGTGAATCGTGCTGAGATGACAATTTAAAAGCATGTATGGTAATTGGATTTTGTATTGCAAGAAAAATAGTTAGGATTCTGTTTTGGATAGATGAAATGATTGCGTCTTTGTAAAATCACTATCTTTCATCTCATCCAAAAGTGACTGTTCCTGTAACTGGCTCTATCCAGTGTAGGCGTTGTAACTGACTGTACCCAAGGTAGACGTAACTGACAGTATCCAGGGAAGACGTAACTGACTGTACCCAGGTAGACGTAACTGACAATACCCAGGGAAGATGTAACTGACTGTACCCAAGGTACACGTAACTGATTGTACTGAGGGAAGACGTAACTGGCTGTACCCAGGGAAGATGTAACTGACTGTACCCAAGGTAGACGTAACTGATTGTACCCAGAAGACGTAACTGGCTGTACCCAAAGTAGACGTAACTGACTGTACCCAGGGAAGACGTAACTGGCTGTACCAGGGTAGCATCGCTTGTCACACTCATGCTAAACACCCAAGAGTTGAAGTAACAGTTACCATCAAGACGGGTCTCTTTCATGGCAACATTAATAAGCAAGCGTCTTTAATTTTTTTTTTTATGTCATTTCAATTCCACATGTGTTATAAGGCAGCAAGATGTGTGGTTTAAAGCCAGATTTGTGACCAATATCGACTTTTTTAATATTTGTTGGAATATCTAAAACCAGTGCTGTGTGTCTGACAATGATTTTAAAAATTTCAGGTTCCTTCTTTATTTCTTCTTTAATTAAAATATGATGGAAAAAATTATAGCCAGTCAGTCGAGTATATCTATCTAGGCCAAGATGTAAATCTGTAAAAAAAAACGTCTTAAAGTCAAATAAAGCTATCATAATACCAGCCAGAGTATTACTTGTCTTTTTGGCGTTGTCATTGTTTGTAAAGCACTGTTCTGGTCCCCATTTGCATTATATGACGTGTATTTAAAAGTGACCCCTGCGAAATACACATAGAAGAGCTAATTTAAATGGTGATTTTTACATGTATTTCTCTTTACAAAATGCAGAATAAATTGTTAAATCCCCATTATAACTTTTTTTTTTTTTACATAAAATAAGTACAGTAGTAAGCAACAAATATTTGTGCTAATTTTCCCGGATCAGATCACGTATGCTTGAATAAGTTTTATCTCTTGCTACATCATAAACTTACTTAGCAAATGATTTTCCTGCTGAAACCAAAAGCTAAACAATTCATACTGTGCTGAGACCTGACCAGATTTACACTTGTTGTTAATGACCATTTCAAACTGGACAGCACTTTGAACTTCTCAGTCAGAGATTACGTTCAGCATCAGCTGGTTGTGGTGGTGGTAAATGTAATAGTATTGGTGGCAGTGACAGTAGCAGCATTAGAAGTTGTAGTAATAGTTATAGAAGTAGTAGGTAAATCTGAAATTTGTAGATATGCTAAAGTCTAATTTGTAGTAGTAGTAGTAGTAGTAGTAGTAGTAGTAGTAGTAGTAGTAGTAGTAGTAGTAGTAGTAGTAGTAGTAGTAGTAGTAGTAACAGGGAAGACGTAACTGGCTGTACCCAGGGAAGACGTAACTGGCTGTACCAGGGTAGCATCGCTTGTCACACTCATGCTAAACACCCAAGAGTTGAAGTAACAGTTACCATCAAGACGAGTCTCTTTCATGGCAACATTAATAAGCAAGCGTCTTTAATTTTTTTTTTTATGTCATTTCAATTCCACATGTGTTATAAGGCAGCAAGATGTGTGGTTTAAAGCCAGATTTGTGACCAATATCGACTTTTTAATATTTGATGGAATATCTGAAACCAATGCTCTGTGTCTGACCATGATTTTCAAATTTGCAGGTTCCTTCTTTATTTCTTTAATTAAAATATGATGGAAAGAATATTATTATAGCCAGTAAGTCGAGTAGATCTATCTAGACCAAGATGTAAATCTGTAAAAAAAAAAACACGTCTTAAAGTCAAATAAAGCTATCATAATACCAGCAACAGTATTACTTGTCTTTTTGGCGTTGTCATTGTTTGTAAATGTAGTGTAGTTTGTAAAGCACTGTTCTGGTCCCAATTTGCATTATATGACGTGTATTTAAAAGTTACCCCTGCGAAAATAATGTGTTACACATAGCAGAGCTAATTAAGTAATTTAAATGGTGATTTTTTTACATGTATTTCTCTTTACAAAATGCAGAATAAAATGTTAAATCCCCATTATAACTTTTTTTAAATGAAATAAGTACATTAATAAGCAACAAAAATTTGTGCTAATTTTTCCGGATCAGATCACACATGCTTGAATAAGCTTTAACTCTTGCTACATCATAAACTTACTAGCAATTGATTTTACTGCTGAAACCAAAAGCTTAACAAAAATTATTCTGCTTAGACCTTATTGTGCTCACACAGTGTGAGTAACCTGTGTAAAAGAAGGGGACAAAAGAAAATTGTAATGTAATATTATTTTTATTGTTGACTCATCAATAAATAAAATCAATAGCGTTATGCATACATGTAATGATCTATATAAATTTATAATATTATATTCAATATTCATCATTTTCAAGAGGGGAAAAAATCAGCATTTACAGCGTATTGTAAGTACTGAACTTTTTGCTTGGGGGAATTTTTTTGAAGGCATGCAAAATGCAAGAAGTCTAATGGAATAATGATAGGCATGTTCCACGTAAGAACTGAAAGACATGGCTGCAAGTGCAATAGTACCAAATATTATTAAAATGGTTGTTTTAATTATATATTAAAATGATTTGATTGAACATGCACTTTCAATGAACTTTCTTTCTCCTACTGATAGTCATACATTCAAATAGTCACCTTGCAGCTTATCTCTTTCAACCATTCAACCATAGTCATTTTGTACAACATGATTACATACATGTTCAAATAACAATGCCTTGGGAATATAATATATGTACCACAACCACCAAAACAATCGTCGGCATTGAATTTTACAATGTGAAACCGGAGGAAGAAAATTGTATACATGCATCAGTATATATATATTCATCTAAATTTCTCACCAGAGGAAAGTGAGCGACTGTTTAAAGATTTTTGAAAACTGAGCTATGGAGAAAAGCGCCATTTCTATATTTCCACCTCACAGTGACCTCTTCAGCCTTGTTAACAAAAAGAAGTGATTAAACTAATAAGCCCAGAGAAGAAAAGCTTTGCATTTTTTTTTTTTAAGAAATTGGCAAACTGCCATGCAAAAAAAACACCATCAGTAGGCACTACAGCATCATTCAAATGCAACTTCAATTAGAAAGGATTGTTGCCAGAGGACATTAGAAAAGGCATCAAGAACCATATAAGGACTGTCCCTCGCGTGGCATCCCACTACACCAGAAAGGTCTCCAAATTCTAACAAAGCGTATATAAGTTTTTTAATATACCCCAATGCGGGGCAAGCGCTGTGTCTCTACATAATGAATACCTGAACATTGTGAGGAAAGAGGGCTGCTATCTGGAAAAATGTTCACACTACAAGCATATTTTCAACACAAAATTTATTATATATTTTTTCACATTTCCAAAAGCAATCATTGCGACAAATGTGAAATGTATAAAGCCAATACCAAACCAACTGAGGAAAAGAGTGTAACATACAAGTTAGGTGGATGCAGATTCGAGTATCTTTGCCTAACATTGATACGACATAAAACAAAATTGATGTCATCTCTTTTAGTAACCTGTCACAAATGCTTCTCATGACAAAAAAGCAAAATCATTTTCAAAATGCTGGAGACAATTTACTAGGTTCCTTTACTGCCTTGCAATAGGGACATAAGAGGAAAAAAGGGGAGCCCTGAAAAGTTTGGTGGATGTGGATTTGATGCGTTTTGGGAACTGATTTGAAAACTTGCCCCACCTGAGAACATCAAAATAATTGGTGGAAAAGTTCTGTCTGCTCCTGGTCCATAATCAACAAACTCATAAGTTTAAAGATTATACATGTAATTATGCACTTATCATTTTATACCTGTAACGACAAACATTATCTCATACATGATGTATGATGCTGTTGTTTTCATGGTGTAAGTTGCAAGACTCTAAACTTCTCAGTTTGGTGGAGATTGGACATAAAACTAGTTGATTCTCAGCCCTCAAGGTGTTATAAGAATCATCGCGTACTTAAAATTTCTAAAGTTTCTAGTGGGTATGAACTTGATACTAGCTTGGGGCTTGGGCCTGGATCTAAGTGCGTAATCAATACAGTACAGAATGGGGTTACTCTGAAAATACTTTTTTTAAAGATTTTGTGCTCTTTCTTGAAAAGGGCTTTGCATGCTTTCTCCCACACACTTCAAGCATTTTGCAGAATAATATAAAATGTACATGTAAGACAATTAAAAAAGAAAAGAAAGTCCACACATATGTAAATCCAGACAACAGATTTTACCACCAATAGCAGGGGCAACTAAACAGCATAAAACAAAATTATCATCAAAGAAATAAATTAAATGTTCATAGCCGTCTACAGATTGTCATTTAACAAATCTGTTCATAACAAACATCATCTTAGAAATAGTAAAATGTTGGTGGATTAGAGTAAATAACTACAGGTACTGTATTATAATGAAACATTACCTTGTAGTTTCACCCTGATGAAATTTTGTAGGACACAGCTCATACCTGACAATTAAGTGCTTAGTTAAACACTAATTTGACAAATCAAAAACTTCACAGGTTTACACTAAATTACAGAACCCAATTCAATTTTGAAAAAAATGAAGAAAATGACTTTCACCAACGGAAAGTATGATTTATACCATGTATTTCACATTATGAACAATTCTCTTGTATAAACTCAAAAACTTATTCTATTTCTGAGCAATTTTTTTTTACTTCTGTCAATTTTATGGCTTTGCTATAAAATAAATCTCATTTGTCACATGTCTTCATCAACTGGCTAAAGTATAAAACAAATGATACAGTATTTTGATATTGTTGAAAATCTTTAATGTCAAACATTCCCTTTGATCTTTTCTTCTCCCTGATGACCAAGATGTATCCACATACTCCCTCTATAGATGCTTATGAGATGTGCTGTATATTGTACAAGAACATGCACCTAGCCAGTTATCTTAATTCCGTCTTTTGGTACCTTGGTTTGTCAGAGTTAGCGAACACAATGTGCTGAGTCATCGTAGACGGTGCAGCAGTACCAACTACCTTTCATTAGTATTTATTTGAAGATGCTCATTTTTCATTTCATTAGTCACCACGTTTCAGTCTAGTCAAATCTAGAATATGTTCCAGAATATATTTCCAGAAATAAATGTATTTATTCTGTTACAAGTGCATGATGCACTTAAAATTAAACTCATTTTTAATTCCATTCATCTAATAATAATAATAGTGATTTTATCAGTATGGTGGTATGAACATTGCAAAAATTTACTAGTTTTGAAATTGGCATGTAATACTAGCAGAAGATATAAATGGGGGGAAAAATTGTTTGTACTAGTAGTAACCAAGCTCACACTTCCAGCAGACACAGTGACAGACAATGGGAAATCATTACATTCTCAACTACATCCAATTACATACAAAAGTGAAAACGTACAGACTAGTATACCATAATTATCATGTTGTGCAGCTTAGGGAGGGAGACCATTCCTGAGCCGAGCTTGATAACGCTCCTCGCATTCCGACGGACGTTGAGGTCCACGTACTGGGATAACAAGCTCATCGGGATTCAACCACTGACTCCACCGGTCTCGAAACGTGTGCTGTATCAATATGCTGACGTGAGTGTCTGAAGCTTTATGGACTCCTGAGGATGACGACACGTCAGAGGAGACGAGCGTCCAGCCCAAGTTGGCCAAAGCTTCCGCCGCTCTTTGACGAATTGATTGACCAAACAGTGGGAACTCTGTGTGGTCCGTGTCTTCTAGACACTTCAGCTTTTCTATATAATCGATGCCAAAAACTTCGTTCGGCAGTGTCTTCAGGATGTCCTTGCGACCAACCATGAAGACCTTCACGCGAGAGTTGCATGAGGGCATGGTTGCAGAGTGACCTGTCCTTATTTCTACGATCTCTATGTAGTAAAGATGTTTCTTTCTGCTCTTCAGTTCTTGTTCCTGATACTCTCTGATGGCGTCGATAAGAGGCGTAACCTGGTAAAAGTCCGCCTCCGCAGCGAGAAGGTCAATGTCGGTGAAATCCGAAGGCAAGCACAGCTGGGAAGATCGCAGAAAATTGAGAATGTACTTGAAAGCTGCGCCGTCTCGATCTATGAACAGGTGACCATTCTCATCCTGTGTGCTTGGACAATCATGAGACGCCAGAGAGCCGAGCATGGAGTCTGGATATTTGAGCAACGTGGAGCGTGTGGTGGTGTACAGGGTCCCACCCACATTTAGTGTGATCACCGAACTCATCATAGAGCTCACTATAATCACATGCCTCTGAAGATCTGTAAGAAAAAGAAGAAATTGATTGATAGATCGTATTTTAGTTTGTTGATAAGTATAACACGTTTATTAAGTAAACCTGCACACACACACAAAATAGGACATGTTTTTTACATTTTATAATTCTTCATCTATTTATTAAAATACAACAAATGTAAGCGTTTTCCCACAAAACAGGAAGCAAAAGTTCACCCTTATTCCAAACCTGTCAAGAACAAGATGAGACATTTTCAAGATCTCACTAAGGCACTCTTAAATTTATTGATAATACTTAATTAATAGTCAAAGAGTTCCTCAAAACCCTTTAACATTTATAAATGTTCAGTCACACTCTATCATATATAACTAACCCTAGACTCCATCTGACAAATTTACATGCATAAAAGCAGACAGAAAAATGCCCAACAAATTTATACAATTTTTTAGATAGATCTACAAATCTACAGTTGACTGATCTTGACGTGTATACATCTCTCTGTCTGTCTCCTCTCTTTCTCTCTCTCTCTCTCTCTCTCTCTCTCTCTCTCTCTCTCTCTCTCTCTCTCTCTCTCTCTCTCTCTCTCTCTCTCTCTCTCTCTCTCTCTCTCTCTCTCTGTATTCTGTCTTTCTCGCTCTATTTATCTATCTCTTTACTGTCTGTTACTCCATCCCTCTTTCTAAACATGATTCATACTCTTTTTCAAGACAAGATCTCGCCGCTGAAACGATTTTGCAAAGTTGTACTGTGGAACTTCCCCTACTTCCTGTACACTAAGAAAAATTTATAACATGGGAGATCAAGAGACTCCTCAGCGTTCAAGAGACTTGATTAGTAGAAAATCTTAATCTGGCATTCTTACACGCTAGTAAGATTCTTGGTCCTACAGTTTACTGGTACAAACAAGGTTTACATGGCATCAATCATGTATTTCGATATATCAATTGATTACAATTTTAGAGGTTAAGACTTACAGAGTGATTTTTTACTTTTAAAAAATCATTGCTCAATCTAATCCTCAACAAAATATAGCAAATAAGTAGAGATCAACACCTGTGGCGATGCTGGGTTGGTAAAACTGATTCACTCATGACTTCATAAACCTTACATCAAATGAACATGGATTGAAAAAAACAAAAACAATAACAATATTTATTTCAGTTTGAGGTGTTTTATAGAATTTAAAAAAGCATAGATACTAAAGATGTAATCTCTATTCTCCATTTATCAGTAAACCTCAGTCGTACTGACAGAAAAAAAATATTAAGAATAAGTATCGTAAACCAAAACATTTTCAATAAAAAAATAAAATAGAAACTAAACAATAAACCAACCACCCATCAATTATTATTTTTGCCTCAAAAGAAGATGTCTTTCTTTAATAATTATAATATATAATTATCATGCATGCACTCTACGCCCTATAGATTCAAAGTCTCTTCCGCAAGTTCAAAGAACCTTTCATGTGCAAACTTCTGTAACGTATTCTCATATACATGTCCTTCATCTCGGAGCCCTATGTTGATCAAACCATGTAGCCCTACCATCTGCAATGTATAACACCATGTCTATAGATCAATCCATGTAGGCCTACTGTATTCAGCAATTCACAGAGAATACATTATGATTTCTAATATGTGCAGCTTATTCACTACTCCGTGTTTCGTATCAGTGCACAGTGGTTATGCTGTGTCAACGATCGAAATGGGTGTTGCAGCTTAGTTCGGCTTGCTCAAAGGGAACTGCGTAGTGTCTACCATCCCCAAATTTATCTAATCATCTAATGCAGCACGAACAAAATCCTTTATCTACGTACGGTCCCGCACATGCAGACAATACATTAACCCATAGATGTTGGATAAAACTACAACCTAAGAGTAGAGTGAATTCCGCCTAGGGCTCTCGGTGAAGATCTGGATCTGGCTAGCTCTGGATTTATACCTGAATCTAGAGTCTGTAGACGTACCTAGATCTACCGAATATCTTTTGAATTTGGAGAGATCTTGGGTGACTTTTGGGTCGGCACTGTGGATCAATCAATTTGCTATTTTGCTTTGAGAATTGAAAAGCTGGCTCTTGAAACAGGCGTGGATAAGCTTTGGCCGATTGGGTAACGTTGTACTTTTCTGTGTAACCGTCGGTAAGTGTACATTGCTACCATCTTGTCTGAAGGGGAACCACTCTCGAATTTAGGATAAAGCTAAAGCCATGACGTGTTGACTAAATAATACGACAGGTCAAGTCACCTTTCCCCTGCTGACTGCAGCAGGCTTTTCACGGCGCTTACAAATTAAGTTTTGTCAAGATAAGTCTGAGGCTCGTCTAGTTCTTAGTAGGAGAGAAAATACTCCCACCTAATAAGGCTTTTATTACGTGCCTGGTGCCTCCCAATTATGTCTCGCGTTCTACCAAAATCTCATAAGGATCCCCTTGGGAAACCCAGTGACAATAAACATGGTGATAGAAGAGAAGTGACAGGCAAACAGACATGTAGACAGGCAGACATATATACAAATATACACAGAGACAGTCGAATAGAGAGAGGAGGACGAGGGAGAGAGAGAGAGAGAGAGAGAGAGATTAGTTCCCTATGTAATTATACTGCGCAGTGATGGCGGCACAAAACCCAAGACCGGCAAATTTGTTAGATTTCACCCCCTACTGGTTGGGTCGCTGTTGCTACATTGTATAATGTAATCGGCTGAGACAGAAGTATTGGTATCTCCGCACTGTCTCGTGTGTGGCAGCACGTAAAATTGTCAGACGTTAGTCGTGGGACGCGTCGACATATTATGACCATCCTTGTCCTTGGGAACTTGTTTGGGGGAGGGGGTTGTCGTAACGTAGAACACAGCTTCTCTTCCACAAAGAATACTGGCACAAGTGAGGTAACGCGGTGGTGTTGTAGTCTGTACCCGCGGAAAATTGCGGTCGCAACTTTTGGCTAAATTGCAATTTTTGTTGATTATGCAACTGTTTGCAATTTTTCACGATTATTAGTGAAATTTTTGAAAACTAACATAATTTCCTGTGTATTTTTCACATTATAGGCAGACAAAAAGACATCCAGACAGCTTTAAAAATTCCGTAGCTACATCAAATTATGTTGTAATCATTAAACGTTATGAGCCTTTCAACCGTAAAGAATAAATATTTTGGTGGTATCAGACCAGTGCATATTGATTCCCCTTAAAAGGTATAGTTTTACCGTACTAATATCGCAAGGGAAAAAAAAGAAAACCTTCATGATGCAATAGCCACATCTCACCCTCTCTCTCTCTCTCTCTCTCTCTCTCCCTCTCTCTCTCTCTCTCTCTCTCTCTCTCTCTCTCCTTCTCTATCTAGTATAGTAAGCTTAAGTTAAAGCATTGACATTAGTGGTTCGAGACCCCGCTCTGACGGATACGTTTATCCCCACAGTTTGACTGCGTTAGTATTACGTGAGTGACCAAGTCCAGGGTACCTTACTCTGGAAACCTGGATAGACTTTGTTTTCTCTGACTTGTAGACATTTGTAGCCTACACACATACGTGTACATGTATGATATTTGTCATATCACTCTGTTAGCTATTTATAGTGGAAACAGTGGCTTCAATTATTGACAGCCTAACTGATGCCTATCAACAAAAGACACTGAAAGCCTCACAGGAACATTGAAACAATCCCATGATTCTCTCGCTCTCCCAGAATCACTGGGTGTTTAACTGAAGAGCACTTGAAACCCTGCTTCACCGTTCTGCACTCGTAAAGATTAACTTAATATTCCGTAACATTTTATCATAATTAGTCCTCAGTTATAATAATATGCTTCTCGTTAGTAAGTCCCTTTCATTTTGAGATAATGTCCCCACTTAAGAAGCCGTAAATCGAAACCAATGTTACATGATTGAGATTTCAGCCTTGGGGATAATAGATAGGCTTATCAGGTTGGAAGATAACAAACTATGGCCTTATCTGAACTGCTTTGTTACAAACAAAAAGATACTAGGCCAACAGTCACGTTACCATGTATAATAGAAACTCCCTATGTGACTTGTTTTACGCTTTTCAAGTAAAAGTCTTTTCAATGATCTGGAAATGATGATGGAGGAAGATGGGAATACTAATAACAACAACAACAACAACAACAACAACAACAACAACAACAACAACAATAATAACAATAACAATAATAATAAT